>JADBJO010000028.1:816845-824345 GCA_016801955.1 Conus betulinus | reverse complement strand
CAGGCACAGGTGCCACACACGACGTCAGCACGGATCGAGTTTGCTCAGACCCCCACTGTCGACGGAACCAATAGTGAACCTGAGCCCCAAAGACACCGTGCTAAGTCCGTGTAGTCCTTCAAGGCTGTGTTTTGAGATAGCGGAGGCGATAGCGGCGAATGACGTCATCCAGTTGGGGCGGCGAAAAACGGCGACACAGCGTTAGACGCGAAGCCGTACAATGTGGCGCGAAAAGTGTCATCACACCTGTTCGCCCAATTTACGTATTTTGTTAATCAAGAGAAGGGAGGCGGGGGATGGCCGGTGGGGGTGGGGAGCTGGGTTAGATCTGCTATCCCGCTTGACAAATGGAACGAAGAAAAGTGCATACCATATTGTCAGTTCTGTTCTGTTCGTGTGGTGGTGGTTTAGTGAGCCGTCAGTAGTGGCCCCGGCAGAGCCAGAGAAGTGGGCAGAGCGCTTTGCTAATGTTTGGCAGGAGCACTCCGCTTGTCCAACTAACGACGTGTCTTATCGCACGAGTTTGACAAAAGAGAGATAACTCGCCTGCTGTAGGTTAGCGATGATTCTGCCCCTGATATAATGGCCAATGACGACAATACGATGGAAAACAACATTACAATAATCAGTTCGAAAATGGTTTTTTTGTAGCTGAACAGATTCACAAACGAAACGAAATCCAATACGCACGCAGACATGAAAAATGGAATCTGTAGCGAAAAAAAACTCCGTGGGCCAGGCAGGATACGTAAGTTTACAGTATGTCTCGAGCACTATGGACAGAGCGCTATTTTACTTAACTTTCACTCTTTGTTTTTTTTCTGCCGGTCTACATTGTGTTATTTTTTTCCTGTTTGGCTTGATCTTCTGTCGTGTCCTGAACTGTAGGGCAATCATCATAATAACGAAAATAATCATAACAAATAACATTAATGACTCTAACAATGAAATGACAACGATTTTATTCTATACTAGTCATTATTGTCGTCGTCGTCGTCCTCGTCATCATTGTTATCATCTTTAAAAGAATGATGATAACGCCATTTATCGAAGAGATTTATTCTCTTTTCACGCCTCATTTGTGATAACTTTCGATCCAATCTGTTAAGAACTGAGCTTCAAACGAACATCAAACCGCAGGATCGTTGCTTGAATTCCAATTCTGAGAAATGGTATGGACAAGGTTGACACATTATTCAAATAGTCAATATGTTCATAATCCCTCACTTAGGAAACAGTGTCCCCACCTAAGGTCTGGGTGCATGCGTGCGCGCGTGCGGGTTTAGAGCTTATGTGTGTGTGCGCGCATGTGAGTAGGAGCGCGTATGTCTTTCTCTCAGCATGATTACACACACACACACACACACACACACACACACACGAAAAAGCTGTAGAACCGATTTCAACGAAACTAGGAAGGAAAAATGGAATGGGTGCAAGAACGAACCTCTTCAGTTGTGGGAGCGGATCTATAGTGCGGGTACAGATCAAAGGACAGATCCAAGAACCTTTAAAGCAAAATTATTACACATTACACATTAAACATGAATACTGGAAAACTAAAGCAAAATCATTACACCTTACCCATTAGACATGAATACTGGAAAAACTACTGTTTACGGACTCATAACTTTCTAGAGAGTAAAAACAGAATTACTGGATCGCCAAACGAAGGGACAAAGATTATCTTGTCGTTGCTTTTGTTTGCCGGCCCACTAATTCTGTTTTTACTTTTATTTGTATTCCCGCCCGCAGTTGCACCACTTTGAAAGCAACTGTCTATGAAATAATACATTCTCATGGAATAAGCTTGCAAATTATATACGTTAAATGCTAGCGGTTCCTTACCTTTTTTTAAAAAATAAAAATATACATGGGAATAACTTTTTTTACTCTATACGTATTCGCAGACTGATTTTTTTCTGTCATGAATTGATTAGCGCACAGTTTTTCTCTTTTCTTTTTTTTTAAAATTAAAAGTGAAAATCTGCCTACCTATCTAATATTTTTTCTCTCCTGTCACAGTCAACACACCAGGGTTCAAATGGAGTAGGGGATGAGGATCGGAAACTTTACACATTTTTATGCGGATCGGAATCAAAGAACCGATCCAGGATCTGACTAGCTCTGGCGGAACTATGCTCTCTCCCATGTGCTCCGCTGATTTGTGCATTAAACCATCTTCGGTGTCATTAGGACGACGGAGAAGACTCCTCGTGAGAATGGTCTTCCATAAATTATGACAAGGATGCAGTTGGGACCGAATTCCATTTTATTTCTGAGAGTCCCAAGCACTCTGAAATCAGACCGAAACATGCATCCCCCCGTCCCACCCCCGCACGCACACACACACCCTCACCTCGTTTTACCCCCCCTTACCCGCTCTCCCCATAATTATCAATCTTGTTATTCAGTATTAAATCCGCTGCCGTTAAAGTCCATCCACTGAAACATACGACCTTTATTCACTTGATTAGAATAACCTAGCTACTTGTTGTCTTTCACATTGTTAGTCTGTTATTATTGATATTCGATGTGTATTAATCTCGATTTTTAACAATCCCTTGGAGAGGACAGAATTAATTAATAATCTTTGTTTTGTTTTGTTTCATGTAATGGTGGCCGTTGAATTTTAGTTCTGTATACTGTAAACAAGGCGAAAGGATAAACTGCATTTGAATGTGCGCGCGCGCGCGCGCGTGTGTGTCTATGTGTGTGTGCGTGTTTATGGGTGTGGGTGTGTGCGTGAGGGGGGGGGGGGGGGGAGAAGGAGAGGTCGTAAGTGTTGAAAAAGAAACAGTAATAGGCAGCGACAAAGAAAAAGAAAAAAATATAGAAAAAGAGAGAAAGAGGGAAGGGAGGGGGAGAGATAAAAAAGAAGGTATTGCTTTCACAGTCAGAAGCGATTAGGCTTTGTAAGAAAACAGGCGTCGTCGACTGCCGTGGCGCAGACAGGCTTTGAAAGGATGGGTTATCTACGGTCGATTGCACCTCCCGGACTTGCAGAGAACAGACCGTTAGGGTGCGCGCCCCGTTGGTCGCCGCCAGCCAGCAGTGGTGCAAGACGAGGTATCGCTAACTGAATGATCAAGCTGTGCGTGGGTGATCTCCCTTCCCACCTCCAATGCGCTCTCTCTCTCTCTCTCTCTAGATCTTGTGGTAATTCTTGCATCAGAAAATGAAAAGATTATACCTTTTGTTAAATATATTGCATAGGCGAACAATATCAGAAAAGAATCGACCTCTTCATAATATCCAATTATTTTTTTTAAACAGGATATAGTTTCAAATAAAAGGTAAACAAAAACAAAACAACATAAGGAGAAAGAGATAAAGGGGCGAAAAATTTGGTCAGGTTCGTCCATGTATTTGGACTGTCTCAACTGCGTGTTTTCAATGTTAATTGTTATGTGTCTGAGATGTATTACTAACTTAAAACAAGTCTCCATGTTTTTGAGTGTGAGTTTATTAATGGTGACTGAAGCGATATGTGTGTGTGTGTGCGCGCGCGCACCAGTTTGCTTGTTATTTCCCCTTGGTTCTGGTCTCTGTCTTTGTTGCCGGTATGAGCCGAATTACACCCCCAGACATTAGGATCGTACCAGGCTGCCAATAAAAGATATATTCTCTCTCTCTCTCTGTCTCTGTCTCTCTCTCTCTCTCTCTCTCTCTCTCTCTCTCTCTCTCTCTCTGATTATGTCTTAATTCTTTTTTGTTTTTCTTCCCTATCGCTCTTTCAGTTTGTTTCTATCTCTCTCTCTCTTTTCTGTCTCTTCCTCCCTCCCTCTCTCTCTCTCTAACTCATTCTCTCTCTCTCTCTCTCGCTCCCCCCCCCCCCCGCCCCATCTCTTTCTTTTTCTTTACCTTCTTCTCCTTGTTTGTCTGTCTTGTACCAGACACAGAAATAGGCCTTACAGGATATGGGTGAGCGCGAGAAGGGACAAGAGAGTAAAGGAACTAGAACAAACACGAAAGAAAAAAATCAAAACACTACTAAACACTACTATTAACAGGTTTCTGGGTCGTGTTCTCACCTTCTCATTCGAAGGCACACAAAGAGGCACACACACACACACACACACACACACACACACACACACACACACACACACACACAGAGGGAGAAAAAGAGAGAGCGTACGTGCATACATATCTACACAGGCATGTGCGCGCGGAAACGCACTCACACACACAGAGCTGCACACAAACATATACACAGGCACAAACACGTTAAGTGCGCAGATGCACGCATGCATGCACGTACATTCGTACGCACTCATGCGCACACCTTTAACGCGCGTACACACACGCACACACACACACACACACACACACACACACGCACGCACGCACGCACGCACGCACACACACACACACACACACACACACACACACACACACACACAGAGCCGCAGAGAAAGATCCGATACGTTCTTCTTCCCCTTCTTCCTCTGCACTGAATAACTATTCACCAGGTTTCTCCAGTTCTGTCGGTCGTGTGCCAAAGCCTGGGTCTCTGCAACATGTTTCTCTGTGCTCATTTTCAGAGTGATATGGTGCGATGATCTGTTCAGAAAGGCCGACTGCAGCCCCAGTTGAAGGGCGAGAGTTAGGGGCGAGGGAGGAGTTCACAGAATATTGAATGTACAAGCTATGAATACAACTAATATTTATACATGCAGGTTCCCAACACTGACGTGATTCATTCCTCTTTTCGAACAATTTGTAAGGAGTAGGCTAAAGCAAAGTATGAATAAGATTTTCGTTTGCGATTTTTTAAGCAGAGAGAGAGAGAGAGAGAGAGAGAGAGAGAGACGGCGTCCCTATAGCAACAGCTGGCATGTCTAAACGAAACCTTTCGGTCTCTGGAGAGAAAGGGGAAGTAAGAATGAATGGCTTCGCCCCGGGGTGCCGAAAGTGATTGTGTGGCACAAGTTCGGGCTTTGGGTAAGACGGAACCCCACCGGATATTGTCACTGCGTCACACGATTACTTGAGCCTCGAAGTCAGTGCGAGGGTCCCCACTCTCTTCACCTTCACGCTGAGAAATCCGATCTTCTGTGTTCGAAGTTACAATCCTGGCCTGGATCTTGGTGCTGAATTCACATCTGGATTCTATTTTAGATGTAGTTTGTGTGTGCACGGTTGTTTCTGATTTTTTTCAAGCGTCGAAACTTGGCATATCATTGACTTAACAAGGAATTTGTTTTGTTTTGGAACTTGGGGAAAACATGGACGGCTTCTATGTTTGATTTTCAAATTATTGAATTTCGAGATTCTCTTTGCCAAAAGACTATTTGACTGGCGCGGTTTTTTTTTTTTTTTCATCATCTTTATTTCTTGTTCCTGTTTCCGATATTTTGGTTTGATTTTGTTTTACATTTAATCTGCGCTGACAGGTTGGAAATAATGTAGAGAAAAACAAAAACTGTTGGAAAGGTGAGTGAATTTTTATGTGTTTGGTTTTAATTATCATTGTTGAAACGAAAAAGTATTTAGCTTACATATATTTGTGTTGTTGGTGGTATAATTTCATTTAGCAGTAAATGTTACATGTTTATGTATCTAGGGTTTTTTCTGCACTGTCTGTCTCTCTCTCTCTTTCTCTGTCTGTCTCTCTCCTCTCTCTCTTTCTCTGTCTGTCTCTCTCCTCTCTCTCTCTCTCTCTCTCTCTCTCTCTCTCTCTCTCTCTCTCTCTCTCTCTCTCTCTCTCTCTCTCTCTTTTGGTTTTCAAAACCTAGTAAGTTTTCTGACCGGTCAAAAAACCCGGAAAGCCAGTTCTTCTTTTGTTGTTGTTGTGTTTTAAACCCGCTTATTTCGTAAATGCAGTATAAAAAGGACGCTCTTTAATCCAAAGATATATGAAACAGCGACAGAAACAGGAACTGTTAATACATAACTGACAGAAGCAAATGCAAACAGATGGACATCGTTTCTGTACAGGGTGGTATTTCTGTGAAATGAAAGACCAGATCAAAAAGAGAGGAAACAAATCCAAACACACACACACACACACACACACACACACACACACACACACACACACGCACACACACACACACACACACACACACACACACACACACACACACACACACACACACACACACACACACACACACACACGCACGCACGCGCGCGCGCACTCGCGGAATAAAAACATAAACATGTACATAGAGACCTGTGAAACTATTCTCATCAATCACACACACACACACACACACACACACACACACACACACCCACACCCACACACACACACACGCACACACACACACACACACACACACACACCTCCCATTCCTTTTTTCTATTTTTCTTTCTTTTGTTCCTGTTCCTAACTTGTTATAATTGAAGAAAAGAGAGAAAGGGAGAGAAAAAAGAGGACCATTTTACAACTGTAATTACTTGCTGCTGTGAATCTTAAAAGTTTGTTGGCAACAGCAGTCACAGACAGTAACAATAACATTAAATGTTAATGATCCCAAATTATTAGTGTCGGAGATGTTTTCAGAATACTCTACACCTTTTAAATAGTTGATTTAGGCAATTAGCCATCAAAATTTCAAACATAGATATCCAAAATGCTTATACTTTTTTTTTTTTAATGTGAAAAATGAAAACAAAATCGTCAAAGAACAACATTCTGCCTAAATGGAGGGATTTAATGTCAAAATGGGGTGGGAGTGGATGGTGGTAGTAGTGGGGTATCTTTGAACATTGTGTTCCACCACCCCCCGCTGCCCTGTCTTCATTGAAAACTAACTTTGTACTTAGTTTCCCCCTTCAGTTTCTCTTGTAGACGTGTCCCCTTAGTTGTTGTCATTAGCAATGGTAATGCGCTGAAGGTAGAAGTTAAATCAGGAAGTTTATTCGTTTTTCTTTCTTTTGGGGTTTCAGTGGGTTATCTTCCTAAGATTTATCATTTGAAGCATTTTCCCCCCTGGTGTTAAACACGTTACACAGAACAGAGAGATTTGTAGATGCACCTATGCTGCAATTAAAGATTTTTTTTACACTAAACCAGTACAAGAGAGAGAGAGAGAGAGAGAGAGAGAGAGAGAGAGAGAGAGAGAGAGAGAGAGAGATTTGGATATCAAATATGACCGCAAATATTACAGCATTAGTATGTTATATGTTTCTTTTATTGGCGTGTATGACTAAATATTACGAATATTAACTCTGTACTTGTAAATGTTATAATCAGTCGCATTCAAGATTTGCCTTTGATATGTATTCGAAAAGACTGATCGCTAAGTTCGGGCTCGACATTTCTGGAATAAAAACTCATCGTTTCTGAAACAGAAAACACAGAGCAAATAATTTGGTCTTCCCAAGGTGTATGCATGTTGAAGCAGTTGAAAAGCATTTCGTGTGGTCTCATCCATTTCGGTAAGAAATCGGCTACAGACACATTGCAGGCAATCTCGCATGTATAGCTTGTGTGTCTCAGTTTGTTAATTCAAATAGTTAATGCAAGAATTTGGTCTTTCTTTTCTG
>JADBJO010000028.1:794345-811845 GCA_016801955.1 Conus betulinus | reverse complement strand
TGCGTTTGGCAGTCTCTCAGTGTGTGTGTGTGTGTGTGTGTGTGTGTGTGTGTAAGGCATTCATAACCGAAACGGAAGATCTAACAATTACCAGAAATACCCTATGATCAATGGATGTTACAGTTTTTGAACACACTCGCATCTTTCAGTGTACCTTGATTACACAAACAAACGTAGGCGACGTACGCCTATGTAAATGCCTCGAGATATTTACATATGAACAAAAAGACTAGATGGATCGTTTCCTTCCGCCATCCTCCAGACAGGTCTTGACCATTACAGTGCGATTCTTAAAGAAAAGGTGGGGGGAGGGGGGGGGGGTTAGAAAGTATGGGAGTAAGACAACCCCGGACCAGCAAGAAACCGCAAAGAGAGAGAGAGAGAGGGGGGGGGGAGAGAGAGAGAGAGAGAGAGAGAGAGAGAGAGAGAGAGAGATCGAAAGAGCGACACGACGGAGGGGAACTGTTAAAACCCTTCATGTCAGTGACAGCAACTTGAGCGCGGGCTTCGCCGGCTCTACGTTTGGGGGAGAGATCGAAGCGCTGGGTCTGTCACGTTTGAGTGTCTTTTGACTGCTGAAGGAGTCATGTCAGAAGTCGCTCTGTCTGTCCGTCTGTTTGTCTGTCTGTCTGTCTGTCTCTCTCTCTCTCTCTCTCTCTCTCTCTCTCTCTCTCTCTCTCTCTGAGGAAAAAAAGGAAGAGTCACTGACTAGCGATCCAATCACAGAACAATAGTTGGTAATAGCATGAAACAGCAACTTGAAAACGAGGAAAAATGCTGGTCCAGACAAAATGAAGGTGAAATCTTTAAATATCTAAATACAGTAGTGGTGGACGCTCGAGCTGAATCATTCATTAACAGTGGAAAGTTTCCTAAAAAAAAATGGTGGCAATCTGTAACTGTCAGTTTATGAGAAGCTGGACAGTTACAGAGGAGTAGCTATTGCAAAAGTCATTATTAAAAACCCTATACCAATATTCTAAACAAATGAGAACTAAGTGGGTTGAAAGCGAAGAAGCAATAATAGAAGAACAAGGACGTTTTCGGAAAGATCGCATTTTTACTTTATATGATCTCTTTCAGATGTACCTACACCACAATGCTACGTTATACGTCGCATTTGTTAACTTCAGTAAAGCTTTCGAATCACTGAATAGAAACACCCTTTGCAGTATTTTGGGAAAAACTGACATTAATGCAAACAATGTGTGAGGTGGAGCAAAAAGGAGCAAAGATTATTTCAGTTATCCTCGTGGTGTTAAACAGGGGCATTTATTAAACCTTCAGTTGTTCTGTTCACTCATTTGTTTGTTTTGTGAATGTATTACTGACAGAAATCAACAAAAGAGGAAGGCACGGTATTCAAATGATACCAGACGCTGCTGAACTACTGATGTCGTTTGCGGAATGTTATAGTGCTTTGTGATTGGAATGATGGTGTGCGAAAGCAGTTGACCGCTGTTGAACAGTAAGCAGACCGACCACAGTTAGTTATTGACCTGGGGAAAAAAAACTTCATAGTTTTCAGAAGAGGGGAGTGTGTGTGTGTGTGTGTAGGGGGGGGGGGGGGGGGGGGGGGGGGGGGAGCATAGCTCTGGGTCCGAAAACATGGTGGTACAACAGCACAGAAGTAATAGAGACAAATAATTATAGATGTGTCAGATTCATATTCAGAACCAAACTCCAATCTCAATACAACGTCAGCAGAAATGCGAAGGAAAGTCAAGAAAGGTATGACTGAAATTCACAGATCATTAGAAAATTGAACTCAGACGAATCATTGATATTTTGAAATTCACTCCCATACTGAAACACGCAGCGGAGGTGTGATGAGTTTCTTGCAACAACCAGACTGAAAATGGCCATATATTTGCGATTAATCGTTTGCTAAATGTTCAGTTACATTCGTTTATCAAAATGATTTATGTAGATGTGGAGATGGTAGGATATCCTTTGTATATATACACTTATGTAAAATGTATAGGAGATTTGCTGAAATGTATGGAATGACCTTCCACAAGACTATGTAAGCAAGACCTTCCACAAGACTATGTAAGCAAGACCTTCCACAAGACTATGTAAGCAAGACCTTCCACAAGACTATGTAAGCAAGCGTACACATGTTATCACAAAACATATAAATCGGAAGTTTAACCTGATGTCCCGTGTGAATTACTTTGGACAGAAGATGGATTTGGCGTTGTTTGGCTGGGTCAGAAAGCGGGAAACATGAAATGCTTCTCTCTGAATTCAAAGATGAATTGTTTTGTTTTTATTTATTCCAGCAAAATCAGCACTCTAATGTGGAAGAAAATCAAGAATATGAATACTCTAGTTCATTTAACAGTAATCTGCTAGCTGATAAAAACTTTTAGACATATATAGCATGGACGTGCACAGGGAAGATTTCAGACCAGTGTGTTTAAGTCTAAATGCAAACAAGAGATGGTTCATGTTTATACTACAAGAGATGATACTTTCCCGGTGTGCGAATCACGTGCCGCTAATGGTGAGTGCCACCACTTATACAATTAAGAAGCTTCCTACGAAAATGTACCATGTTTCAAGCGCCTGTACCCTGTTTCAAGCGCCTGTAGACAAAAATCACAATTTAGTTCGTGAGCTGCCACTTGAAAATGAACTAGTTATCAAATACTTGCTTAGATGCATTGCCGATGCAAGTGAAATTAGAGAAGGAAACTTACTTCCAGCTGAATTCCCTTTTGTAAACATTTACTACTAATGCAGTGCCTGTAGACATGATTCTGTGGTAACATATTTTAACAGCTGTAAATTTACTATTTAAAGTGATTTTTATGCTTTGTTTTTGTCTGACAAAAAAAAACTGGTTCATACTTATACGCTTGAACTAAAGGTGTGGGAGTGCCCGTTCGTGTACATATGACTGTCACAGCATACAACCTTCTTCTGTGGGTGATTGAATTACGCCCCCATGTCATATTGCTGGAATAGCGACTAATATTAAATTATCAATGAGTCATCTCTCTCTCTCTCTCTCTCTCTCTCTCTCTCTCTCTCTCTCTCTCTCTCTCTCTCTCTCTCTCTCGTCCGTTCGCTCTCTACTTATCCAAACACACACACACACACACACACACACACACACACACACACACACACACATGAGGAATCACTGTTATCCAGTTTCAACGCACTGAAGTTACAAAAGCAGGTGTGAATATTTTTTAATGCTAACATTGTTCCAAAGAGCAGATAACGCACCACGGTCGATTAGTGTTGTATAGAAATACTTTACGTGACGGCTGGTATAGAGGATGATTAATATAGAAACGATAGCCGATTCTTTTTTTTTTTTTTTTTTTTTTTTTTTTTTTTTTGAATACGTTTGAAGCCAAAGGGGGCGAAACTGAAACGTATTCGACAAAGGCAAAAAATAACAGTTGTCTCAAAATCTCTTGCCTTTGAAACAACGACGTCAGCTCCCCCTCCATTCCTGCTCCCTCCCTCCCTCCACCCCCTGCCATGCCCTACACACACGCACACACACACACACACACACACACACACACACACACACACACACACACACACACACACATACACACCACACACACACACACACACACACACACACACAGAGTGAGCACCGTTTTCAGGGGGGAAGGGAGATTATCTATAGCCAGCCAAGCGGGGGGCATTTCGCGATTGTCTGCTCTTTGAGTACGGCGTTGTTGGAGTCGGACCAAAGATCGTTTCGTGGACCACTCAAATGACGTTACTGTTCATGGCGCATGGCAGGAAAGAAAGATTGATGGCAGTGCATCTTTAGAAAAGATTGCATTTCAGACCCTTTAACCCTTACAGACTATACATCCATCTTGGCTGTGTCGACTATGTGAACTTTAAACGGGAAGAGGAACTGAATCAGAGACTGGGCTGTTGTTAACCTCTGTTTTAAAGGTTTTTTTCTCCAGAAAACCTACTGAATTGATTATTAGAAAGCTTTATAAATAGAGGGAATGTGGTACAGAGAAAGATCAGTGACAGACGGACAAGCAGGCAGGCAGGCAGGCAGAGCGACTTCTGACATGACTCTTTCAGGAGTCAAAGCACACTCAAACGTGACACACCCAGCGCTTCGATTTCTTAGCCAAAAGTAGAGCCGACGACGCTCGCGCTTTAAAGTTGCTGTCACTGACGTGAAAGGGTTTACAATCACCCCTCCGTTGTGTCGCTCTTCCGATCCTGCTTCAATCTCTCTCTCTCTCTCTCTCTCTCTCTCTCTCTCTCTCTGATCTCTCTCTCTCTCTCTCACCCCAACGCTCCCTTATCCTTTCTTTTTCCACACACACACACACACACACGCGCACAGACACAGGCACGCACACACACACACACACACACACACACACACACACACACACACACACGCACACACACACACACACACACACACACACACACACACACACACTCCAACTTGCCATTGCTTTGTTATTCAAAAAAAGGAGAAAAAAAAAAAAAAAAAGGGGGGGGGGGGGGGGGGGGGGGGGGGGGGGGGGGGGTGGACGTCATCGATCAAATTCAGGAGCTAAGGCCTCAGCAGAAGTAAGAATAATTGTGACAACACGTGTAGGTGCGATCTCAGGGAGGTTGTCAGTGGCCATCTGAAGGGAGGTAATGGTAACAACAGTGACTATGGTCTGGGTATAATCTTAGGGAGGTTGTCATGGACAAAATTTAGGGCCTAGCCTGAGATTTCAGCATGCTGATTGTGCCAAGTTCTCGGAAACAAATTTTTGTTTGTTAAACAGTTCTGTAACTCGTTTTCCACTCAATATAAAGCGGACGATTTCCTGCATGGTTTGGCTACATATTATCGACTCTGATTAGCTTTTTCTAGTGACTATTTGGCTTTTATTGACGACCAGTTTGAAGGTATTTTGAAAGACTGTATAATAGAAACAACGGCTTTGTGGACCAATAAACTGCATGGTTCGATTTGTGTATGTTTCTTACGTTCTTCGCACTAGCTTGTCTTTGGGGACCCCCATTCTTTAGCCAGGCAACAACAGCAGCAAAAAATACTGACCGCCTCACGCAACGGAGGTGGCTATGGCAGATCTTGGGGCTTTATCAAATCGAGGAATATTACAGTATTTCTGATTGCAATACATGAAAAGAGCAGTCAAGTACGACATAGTGATCAATGCCTAGCCCAAGGTATATTGAAAACCAGTCAAAACGATGAAGAGAGAGGCACTGGAAATCGCGGGTGTTACTTTTGAAGCAGCAAGAAAAGCCTTGGACCGACTTTAGTGCCCTGGCAAATAAGGATGCTACCCCCTCTTCGGCATTGCAGCCCAGGTCTCAAGGCCTGTGTGCTGTGGATTCTACTTTCGACGTTCGTCCAATAGACTGGGGTGAGGGAGGCCAACATTTGCTATGCTGTGTGAACGGCAATAAACAAAGGTCAACAATTCACTTCTCCCCGATTGGGATCGGAAATAGGAAAATGGATCGTCTTCAGTGGACGAAAACCGTTCATGTTTATCAGATTTCCTTTGAATTTGAAAAGGCCTTGCCAGGTGTGACGCTGGCGTCACCGATGACTGCAGCAAGCATGACGCGAAATGAACAGCTCTGTGGTTCTGCAGTGAAAAGATGAATCAGATGGTGACAGGGACGTTTAAGACGAGTCTCTGAATGTTTGTCTGTATAGTGTAAGGGAAAACAACCGCCCGGAAACTGTTGCTAGGTTAGGATGTCGTAGTTGCATTGGAAACATTGGTACATTTAGCTGACTCGTAATATTTAATCTGTCTTTTCTTTTCTACTGTATTTTTTATTGGTATGTTTTATTGACTAATATTGACGTCTGTTGCATCGAACATCTTTGGACGTTCTGTTCGCTGTAAATTTCATAGCTGCATCGGAAATAATGGTACGTTTATCAAGTGTAATACTTAGCATGTTTCAAAGTCACAACGGAAGCCTTGGTATGTTTTATTGACTTTGATATTGACGTTTGTTTGAAAGCCGCGTCAAAAACAGCGGTACATGTGATTAACCGTAATATTGAATTCTGTTTCAAAGTTGCAAGAAACATGGCACGTTGTACATCTTCTGACTGTAACGCTTAGATCTGAGTGTCTTATATTTTTTTACTGTAAAATTCAGATCTGTTTATTTCAAAGTTTCGTCGGAAACTTGGGCCGTGTTTGGATCGAGACTATCCAGACATAGACCATTTACTGTCTCTATGTTGCTGTGTGACAACCACCTAAAATGGGTGGTAGAGAAAGATTTTTTTTTCCCCACCGGAAAATGGTATTTTCTTCCTCACCCCCCCCCCCCCCCCCCCCCCCTCCCTGGACGTAGAAACAAAGTAGGATATGTGCAACGCGAGGATTATTTTGAGTTTTGCCCTGTACATGCCTCCCCCCCCCCCTCTCTCTCTCTCTCTCTCTCTCTCTCTCTCTCTCTCTCTCTCTCTCCCCCCCCCCCCCCAAAAAAAAAAAAAAAAAAAAAAAAGGTAATCATTCTTTTAGAATGCAAGAAGATAAATAATTTGTTCACCTATCCCTCTTTTCAAAACCGTTTTTTTCTTTTTCTTTTTTTTTTTGTGATGTCCGACAATGTCAATCTTCCCCTCATGACATTATTTCACAGTGGAAATCAAAAGACAGCAGTGCTAAATAAACAAGTACTGTTGTTCATAACTGTCTCATCCCACCCCACTCCCAACCCCTTCCCATAAGAGAAAAAAATCTTAGGGACACCCCCCCCCCCCCCCCCCCACACACACACACACACACACTCACACCGGGAAGGAGGAGAAGTGAGCTTGCGCACACGTATGTGTGTATACGTGCGTGCGCGCGTGTATGTGTGTATATGTATGTGTGTGTGAGCGAGTGTGTGTGTGTGTGTGTGTGTGTGTGTGTGTGTGTGTGTGTGTGTGTGTGTCTTTCGACGTGCTGATACATTATTGGTGTGTCCGTAGCCGTGAATCATATGGAGTTTACCAGACAGGTAGGATCCAATTTCAACACGACTGTAATTGTTCGAAGTAACCAATGCGCCAGACACGGTGCTGAAGATCTAGGTCGGAGCAGGGGAGAGAGACGGTGTAAGGGGCTTGGGGAAGGGGAAGGACAGGTGGCAGTTAAAAGCTCGATTGATCATATGAAAACAGCAAAAGGGGGCTGGTGATAGCGTAGATCTCTGTCATGGTTGAACGGTCTTTGGTCAACGTCAAACCGTCCTCAATCGTCATGGTGTCGGCTGCCCCTTGGTGACATTGACAGGTTTTCTAGCTCACTTTGTTACTGTGCAAGTTCTGAATGAATACCTAAACACACACACTCACACATGCACACATACACGCGTGAGCGCACTCATACATGGGCGCACTAGCGCGTACGCGCGCGCACGCGCACGCACACACACACACACACACACACACACACACACACAGGAGCGCGTGCGCACGCATGTGCGCACAACCCTATCTGTCTGTCTGTCTGTCTGTCTCTCTCTCTCTCTCTCTCTCTCTCTCTCTCTCTCTCTCTCTCTCTCTCTCTGTGCTTTACATGTTCACACACGCCTTCATTAACATCTGTGGCCTATTATATGAATAAATCTGAATCTCTCTCTCCCCCCTCTCTCTCTCTCATGTGTGTTTCATGTTCACGCAGTGCTTCATTAGGGGACATGGTCAATTATAATGAAAAAGCTATCAGAATCTCTCTCTCTCTCTCTCTCTCTCTCTCTCTCTCTCTCTCTCTCTCTCTGTTTGAACAGTGAGTTAAAAACTCGAGCACCACTCCAACACGAAGAATATTTGACGTTGCATGCCGCACCGCCAATTTCTCTCCCTTGGAAACGGCAACGTTTACACACCCAATTCGACGACAACATAGAATTCGAAGGAGTGGAAGGAAAGGGAGTGGGCTGGTTGGCGCTGATACTGGTCGTATAGAGACTGGCATTTCTAAAGGCTTAGTGAGACCGTCCGCGAACAAGATGTACCATAATTCAGGTAATTGTGATGTATAAAAACAGATGATTTTGACACGTGAAAAGATGTCATTTTTTTGGCTACAAAAACAGATAATTGTGATGCATGAAAGCAGACTGAATCTGATTACCAAGACTCTGAAAACAGATCACAAGAAGTCCTAAAAAAAAAGTCCTAAAAAAAAAAAAAGGTCTTAAAAAAGTAACCAGAGACCTCGGGAAACAGACAATCACGACAAACGAAAACAAAAATCATGACTCATGAAAACATGTAATTATGACTTGCGAAATAGATAGCTATGACCGATTGAACAGATAATTGCGGCTCACGAAAATATGTTATGATGGCAAGTGCATGTACGCTGAATTATTACTAGTATTGTCGCGCGGCCTGCAGAAAGTTTTTACAGACTGTTACGAAAAAGGGTAGAACGCTGCAACCGTTAAACAGAATTCAGCTATATTTAAGCATTTCCACTGTTCACCTCTTTTGTTTGTTTGTTTGTTTGTTGTTGTTGTTGTTGTACTTAAGCCTGTTTCTGATATCGTCACAGCGATCAAAAAAAAAAGCAGAACTTTCTTTCTAAGTTCACACGAAATAATTTTGAAGTACTGACTTCCACCCAACCCACCACCACCATCATCATTTCCGTTTTCTTTCAACAATACTTACTGTTTCGAAAGTTTTAAAAAAAAAAAAAACATGAATTTTGAACATGATTGTGATCTTTCGAGAGTTGCAACTGCCCATAAAATGGTAGTGTATGGCTGTTTAAATCGTGAGGGGCTTCTTGAGAAAGTTGGAACGAGGGAAATGTGAGAAGGGCGGTCGAGACAAGAAGGGGATGGGGGTATACTGTATTCAAAGAAAGAGATAGCGGAACACACGGTTTCTGCCAGTGGTGGGTTTGAGCTGTTCAATGCGTCTTTGGGTTCTCCGACGTTTCCCATGTCATGTTCACCAATGGTGGGAGCTGATCAAATTTTATCTTTTCTATTTTTTTTCCCTCTCCTGCTCTGTTCTGTTCTGTTCTGCTCTGTTCTTTTCTTTTCTTTTCTTTTCTTTCTTTCTGTCTTTTTCTTTTCTTTCCTTTTTTCTTTCCGTTTTTATTCCTTCTTCCGTTTCTTTTCTTTTTCGTTTGCTTTCCTATTCTTTAGTTTTTCTTCTCTAATTTCCTCTCTCTTTTGTTTCCTTTTTACTCTCTCAATTGGTTTCTTTCTTGTTCTGTATTTCTTTTTATTTCCTTTCTTTTGTTTTGCTGTCTCATCTTCTGCGTCATACCAGTGGCATTACTCTCATCACATTCCGGCCCAGCAACCCACAGCCACATCCAGATATGTCCTGCCGCAGCTCAAGTACCAACAGTCCAGGAGGAGCAAACAGTTTCATTTTCCTATCTTTTTATCATGGATAACCCTGAAAAAAAAAAAAACAACATCGAACAAAAATGGCCGTTTCAGCAAACTGGCCGTTGTTGAGCATTCTTCCCATATTTTTAACCCAGTCTTTTAAGCATGCTGAAGAGGAAAGCGCCGGAACATGTGTTCCGGCGAGGCTGAAAGAAAACGTTTACTTCAGGATGCGACTGTTCAGACGCCCTTCTATGGTAACTCTGCGTCGTTCTTAAAGAATATATCCACGTCACCGAAGGAAAATTTTGGGCGTTTCGTGTCAGCTAATGCTTTAAGTCCCATAGCCTTATAGCCGTTGGTGCAGTGAGCTTTATGGAAGGTGGGATCGAAGTTTTTTCAATCCGCCGCTTTAACCATCCCTAGCCCTGAACAAAACCAGGTGCTTGTTTTCTTTTGCCTAAAGGGGATTTTTTTTTCAGTCCTTTGAAATCTGATGCTTCGTGCGATTCGAATGCCCGACCTCAGCTTCGCATCCAAACGCTCAAATCATTTGAGTGCATGCCCTTGTAGGTTATTCTCTCTCTCTCTCTCTGTCTCTCTCTCTCTCTCTCTCTCTCTCTCTCTCTCTCTCTCTCTCTCTCTCTCTGCACTGTGTGGCGTCCGGTGGCTGGGAAACGAAGGGGGGGGGGGGGGGGGGGGGGGGGGGGGGGGGGAAAGACATCATGGACGAGCCCACACCACCCGGTGGTAGGACATTCTGGACTAGCTGTGCATCCCCTCCATCCAGTACAGACTCTCTGGGGTGGGAAAGGGGTGGAGGAGAGGTGGGAAAAACATCCGTAACATAAAATATTTTGGGCTTTGATACCGGAACTCCTTGAGCTGGACATACACAAAACCACGCGTAACGCGGGGTCTAGTGAATAAACACACACACAGACCTTGAATAGGAGAACGGTCGTTAATATATTCCTTTTAATTTCCAACGTGGGAAAACTCACCGATCGGTATCTGATTACACACACGCACGTAAACGTTAGATTTCGAGTCTACGATAACTGTCAGTCTTCTCCCTGTCTTCAAGTTTGTGCAGACGCCAGTCATAATAATTATCTACAGAGAGTAGCTGTGGGGTTAAAAGAAGGAAAAGGAAAACAGTGAGAAAGGGGGTTAAAGAGACGGAGGAGGAGGAGGAAAGATATATGAGAGAAGAAAAGAGAGATGAAGAAAGACAACAGAAAACTGGAAAGGAAAAGATGATGGTAATGATAATGATGATAGTGATGATGATAATTTTGATGGTAATCATGATGATGACGAAAATCAGTGTATATTGCAGAAAAATGTAAGAAAACATGTAGAAGGTGCACAAAAAGTCTACCTGATTAACAGACATATATAAAAAATATTGTTCTTCTTAAACGAGGAGAATTTCTGTTTGGAATGCTGTTCATCACAATGAAGAACGAAAATGAAAACTAGCTCAACCGATGAAAAGTTTTCATTGCTTTTCGTTGACAAGAAAACGTGAGTGTGCCTTTCCAGTCCAGTAATTCGTGCTGTTTCGTCCATCCAGCTGAGTGTCCATCCAGTCTCTACAACATTTCATTCATCTAGTTCGCGCCCAGGACTTCGCCCAGGACTTTCTTATCTACCTCTAGGACATCCATCATCCACAGTTCCCTGTAGAACGGGTCTTAGACAGGGAGTCAAGGTGAGATACACGTCCACCCTTCACTATACTCAGTAGAATGGTCTTGGACAGGGACGTATGACGAGATACATGTCCACCCGCCTCTGTACCCAACATAATGGTCTTTGACAGGGAATTATGTCGAGACATATGTCCACCATCCACAGTACGCTGTGGAATGGTCTTGGACAGAGTCATGGTGAGATACATGTCTACCCTCCACTGTACCCTGTAGAATGGTCTTGGACAGGGAGTCATGGTGAGATACATGTCCACCCTCCACTGTACCCTGTAGAATGGTCTTGGACAGGGGTCATGGTGAGATACATGTCCACCCTCCACTGTACCCTGTAGAATGGTCTTGGACAGGGAGTCATGGTGAGATACATGTACACCCTCCCACTGTACCCTGTAGAATGGTCTTGGACAGGGAGTCATGGTAAGATGCATGTCCACCCGCCACTGCACCCAACATAATGGTCTTTGACTTGGAGTTATATCGAGACATATGTTCACCCTCCACTGTACCCTGTAGAATGGTTTGAATGATAAGTTATAGAAGGATACATGCAGTATTAGCAAGCTTATAACTCTTGATAAGTAAGGCAATTTGTGAAAAGAGATAATGTCTGCCAGTCTATGTGCTGACATGCCGCCTGAAAGAATCCTTTGTCTTGTATTCATGATATCAGTCACAGACGTCTGAAGCATCAGTTGTCGATTTTTACACATCATCATGCGAAATTTTCTGTGAGAGTCTAGTTTGGGCATCCATACGAAATGGTGGGTATTGCGAGTTGGAATAACTTGTAACAGGGAAAATGTCGAGCAGGTCTGCGTCCTGCGGTCATTATCTGTGACCACATAAAGCATTTTAGTGTGCAGACGATTGCCCATGGCAGTAGCAGAAGTTTGGTATAACAGAGCCATCGTTCCTTCCTCCCCAGTCCTCCTGACCTTCAAGAAATTTAGTTGGCTCTGGTACGTTTATCCCACATTTTGCTTCTCTTTCGTTGGATCAGGGAATGATTTTTGAAAAGTACGGTTTTTTCCAGTTCACTATTCACAGCTACTGTGATAAACCACATTCATTATTTTTCTCTTATGCTAAATTTCTGCCCGGAAATACTTGTCCCGCTTTCCCACAGTGATACACGTTTTTTTTTGTTTGTTTGTTGTTTGTTGTTTTTTTAATTGCATTTTCCCCCTGCGTTTATCTGTTATACGTCCCTTGAAAATCATCATACGCAAGTCATAACGTTTTGTGGGTCTTTTTGCGAGCACACTTAAAGATTGTTATCTAACTTACCGGCGATGGGTGGAGGAGGAATGTGTGGACTGGGGGAATGGAGGGAAAGGGGTTTGAGAGAGAGCAGGGGGAGTAACAAAATGACTTGTAACGATTGCGTTGTCGCCTCATTGGAATAAAAGGACAACCTGGGAAAGAAGTGCGTCCATTGCCAAGCAGTGTGCACATGACTGCATGGTGACGATATTGTGTCCTAACAAAACTCAGACCCGCACTGTTTTCGCAACAGGCACACATATTAAAAGGGTTCAGTGCACATTTCTATCGTCTTCTCTGTTCATGGATGACATTTTATCTGCGTGGCAGATGAAAAGAAAGAACACAGAATATTTTCTCCAGTGGTATGGTTTACCTCTTTTGATAACAAGAAAAGAAGAAGGAAACGCACCAGAAAACCCCATCCTGTCTGAGAACCAAATGGTTGTCACACTTGCCACCCACCTCATGCCCCTCCCCCTCCACCCCCCCGCTACCTGTTCCGTTTATCCCACCTCTTCTTCTTCCCCCTGACCCCCCCCCCCCATCCAACACATTTGGGCCTATACACACACGCGAGCACACACATACACACACACACACACACACACACACACACACACACACACACACACACACACACACACACATACGCAACACACACACATACACACACACACACACACACACACACACACACACACACACACACACACACATACATACATACACACACACACACACACACGCGCGCGCGCGCACACACACACACACACACACACACACACACACACACACACACACACACACCTTTTAGGAAAGACGGCTCGTTGAAGACCGAAAACCCAAAAACTGAATGTATGCCCACCAACAGAAAGCCGGCGCCCCCACGAGAAAATAGCGTCAAAGCTTCCAACACACACAGCGCATTCACTTCTCCCCACCCCGTGTTTAAATATACGCTTGTCAAGTGTCATCCAAGCGAGAGTCCTGTATTGATCTGTGTTGATTTGTATGACAATTCGACCTCCTTGTTGCTGGGGCGCTCAGGTACCCGACTGTCTTTGCGCGTCAAATGGGGCGACGGGAAGGGAAGGCAGACGAGAGCGCCATCTTGGACGGTGAGGTTTGGTGATCACCATGGGGAAGTTGACATGGAAATCGATGACGACGACAAAACTGACAGAGCTTGATTTCACGCTTGATGATGATATCCGGGCTTTTGACAAGGTGAGATTAGAGGTCAGGTGGTTGGGAGGATTAGTTGTCAAACTTGTTTATATCTAACTCTCTCTAGACGTTTCTCTCGATCAACTGTCCTGTGTGTAAGGCGGTATGACCCCAAAGGTCTGTGCTGCTAGTTTTTCACTGTTTGGATTTGGTTTTCTCTTACGTTGATTTTAAAAGTTATTTCAAGTGACTTGTAGCTGTCGGGCAATTTTCTCTTGTATTCATTCAAAACGTTTATTCGAAATGCATTGTCATCAATGTGCAGCGGAAGGGATATTTCATCGATTCTGCATGATCTTTTCTTGCTTGCTTACCAATTTCTTTGCCCCTTAGGGGACAATACGGCATCAACGATCGCGATAATGGGCTCGACTCAGAGGTCTCCCCAGTGCGTTTTTGTTCCCTTTTACGCATCTTGCTCTTCTGTTCTCAGTGCCTCTTCTCTAGCTGTTTCTCCCTTGTCCGCTCGTCCTTTCTCTCCATGCCTGATTCTGTGGTGAGGTGGGGGATGCTGGCTTTCGAAGGATGTGTTCTACACGGTCCCATTTCTTCCTCAAAATCTGTATGGGAACTGGCTTCTGTCATACCCTTTGCGACATCAGCACAGCGCTGACTCGGGCCACCGGATGCTAGAAATGTACCTCAGACAGGTGTTAATGAGTATTCTTTGCAGCAGATTGCTATTGCTTCGGTTTTAAATCTTTCTCTGCTGTCTCTCTCTCTCTCTGTCTCTCTCTCTCTCTCTAATGTGGCATCGCGTGCATGCGCTCGTGTGTGCGTGTGTGTGTGTGTGTGTGTGTGTGTGTGTGTGTGTGTGTGTGAGGAGGATGGATGTATATGGGTGTGAACGGGAAGCGGTGACTGGGGTGTGTGAGGGGCTGGATGAGGAAAAAGGAGGACTGGGAAGATGCCGTGTTGTATGCGTTCCTCCAAATGTCACGTGAGCGGCTGTAGGCCTGTCACTTTAAATCTCTCAAAGTTCAGATCTCTCACCACCCTCAACCCCGTTTCTCTCGCTTGCTGTATTCCACCCTCTTCTCTGTCTCTGTCTCTGTCTCTGTCTGTCTGTCTGTCTCCCCCCCCCCCTCTCTCTCTCTCTCTCTCTCTCTCTCTCTCTCTCTCTCTCTCTCTCTCTCTCTCTCTCTCTCTCTCTCTCTCTCATTTCTCTCTCATTTTCCATGCCCATTCAACAGGGAGCTGTCAGGATCAGGTTGTTATGGAGCAAACCGACCAGAGGAGACACAGGCTGTCTGTCTGTCTGTCTGTCTGTCTGTCTGTCTCTCTCTCTCTCTCTCTCTCTCTCTCTCTCTCTCTCTCTCTCTGTGTCTCTGTCTCTTCTTGAATGTTTGTCTGGTCTGCACCCTTTAGAATTCTCGATGCTAACTTTGATGGGGATAGGTGTGAATCACGTGATCGAGGTTGTGGTCACGAAGAAAAAAAACCCATTGATGCCGCTGTCCCCGAATGTAGAAAAGACCATCTAGGGTTTATTCATTCCTCGAAAAGACCTAGTGGGGATACGCGGAGAACAGCCTCTCCCCTCCGAATTTCCCCCGCCCCCCCCCCCCCCCCCCCCCCCCCCCCCCCCCTTCCCTAATTCGCCAAAAAAAAAGGAGGGAAAAGGTGAACCAGCAGGACAGTCACACACCCAACTCGTACGTGTACACACACACACACACACACACACACACACACACACACACACACACACACACATATATATATACACACACACTCACACACACACACACACACACACACACACACACACACACACACACACATACACGTCATCAGACAGGCGCGCGCGCGCGCACGCCCACTCACACACACACACGCACGCACGCACGCACGCACGCACACAAACACGCACGTGTGTACACACACACACACACACACGCGCGCGCGCGCGCGCCTTAACATGCAAATAGTTTGTTTACTCGAGAGAAATCTTCCTGCGAGCCGTTCTTTAGAAGTCTTCCCGGCACACAGCAGTCGCCCCCCTGCATGTCCACACACGTCGATCTTAAAAGACGGCGACTCCCCGTGAAAAGAAACGACAGTCAGTATGAATCAGGTCACGCTTTAGCCTCCTCCTCAAATCTTGCGCGCATGAATCAACCTTTTGTCCCACTGCAAGACTGCGGGACAGAGACATCTCACAGAGCCAAGGGAAATGGGGGGAATGAAATGGGCGTGCTTTCCCTGCTGGAAACCGAAAGGAATTTTGGAGCAGAGTATGTGAAGCGAAGCGCCTGGGACAAACCTGTCATCACTCCTCCTCTCCCTGCCTCCCCCTTTCCTTCTCTCCTCCCTACCTACCCCCTCCCTCCTCCGTCCTCGTGCGGATGTCTGTACAATACAACCCCCCACCCCCCCCCCCCCCCCCTGCGCTCTCTCTGGAATTCTGACTGGTCACTTCCTCTTTTCTGTCACCCTCTGTGATCTGTTGTTCAGTTACTGTCGTCTGTTTTGTTTTTTTATCTTCGTGGACTATTCTCCTGTCAGAGGTGTGACTACTGACGTTTGTTTTTAGATTTTCATCTGGTAGCAGTTTATGACACGTCAACCCCATCTTGTTGTTGACTGGTGATTAAGTAGTGGAAATTGTTTTACGCTGTCCTGTGTGGATACTAGCTGTCCATTCTTCTGTGTTATTTTTCCCAAATGGCTTTTTAAATTCACAGACACACGCACGCACGCACACACACACACACACACACACACACACACACACACACACACACACACACACACACACACACACACACACATACACACGTGCGCGTGCACACACACACACACAGGGAGAAGGAGAAGGGTGGAGGAGGAGGGCGGAAGACCTGTATTTTTTTTTTTCTCAGAAAAAGAAACCAAAAACAATAATTTGCCCAAACCTGAGAACAAATATGTGCTGAACATCTAATACAGCCACTTAGCAACAAAGCAGTTCAGTAGATAAGACAATTTATTTACAGACATGTCGTGCAGTTCACATGTACCGTTTGATTAATTACTGTCTCTGGTTTTATTTAAGTCGCCGCAGCGGCTCCCATAGAGCTGGTAACAGTACTAAATTATCCCCTTCTGAGCAACAGAGTTATCTGGCTCTATTCAGTCTCGCCCCATTCTGAAAAACGCGGCCTGTTGATCTTGATGTATACAGTTGTTCGCATTGACCGGAATGGATAAAAAAAATCTACACACGTATAACAGCCCTGTTTAGCCGATAAGCCAAAGTCTTTATAATGGCCGCTCCCTCTTCCAATTCGGGACAGCACGCATGAATACGCCCAGCGGACAAAGCGCATTCAATGGTTGTGAAGATCGTGCGTTTAGCTTTGCTGGGTGAGTAATGGAACTTGTCGACTGCAGCGGCTCGCGTGGTCTTGTATTGTAAAGCTGGTATTGACAAGCAAACTCACGGTGGTCATATGTTCGGCACAAGACAGAACATTCGAGCAGAAGACGCTTCTTTTCCTCTGACATGTTGAATGATTTTGTTTCTAGAATTTTTGTGGAATAGGACTGACTCCATGTCAGTGTTTGCTCACCAGATTCATCCATTCATCTCACTGAAGGAATTAACTATCAAGACAGTTAGTGTTGACAGCAGCACCACTGCCTCCCCCGCCCCCCCCCCCCCCCCCCCCCATAACCACTACCCCAGCCCACCCCCACACCACACCACCGTCCACATCCAACCCGTTGTGAGCTCAATTTTGTTTTTTGGGCGAATGTTTTCGAAGATGTGTACTTTTTTTTTTGACCCCTGTCAAGGAGTATAATATCATGCTTCCACCCTACCAAGGTCCACTGGATTGTTGGTAGATGTGTCTATAGCAACATTATGCAAAAACTGCGGAACCGATTTTAACAGAGTTGGTAAAGAGAGAGAGAGAGAGAGAGAGAGAGAGAGAGAGAGAGAGAGAGAGATG
>JADBJO010000028.1:746845-789345 GCA_016801955.1 Conus betulinus | reverse complement strand
CGATAGATTAATCTTATGGAAAAGGAACGAAGAAGAATTTATGGTAAAGGGGGCACAGGGCCAAAGACAATCATTCAAAACTGGATAGGGGGAGTTCAGGATACCTGTGGTAGAGGATATCTTGAGCCCCACCCCCACCCATCTTTGGCTGGCAGAATTTGCATTTGCGCCATGAGGAGGACCCTCAGAGTCCGTATGGAAACACACACACACACACACACACACACACACACACACACACACACACACACACACACACACACTTCCCCACCCTGGGTTTTCTGGGACCCTCCCTCCTCCGTTCCTGGCTGGCAAAAGTGTCGTCCACCAAATAAACATGCCTGATAGTCCGTCTGAAGAGTACAGCCGTGCCGTCCGCCCCCCCCCCCCCCCCCCCCCCCCCCCCCCCCCCCCCCCCCCCCAACATTCCGCGACCCCTCCTCCTCCTTCAACAAAATTTGTGACAGTGTACCCCTGCCCGACCCTCTCCTAACATTTACAACGTTTTGGGAGGAAAGTTCCTCCCCTCCCCATTCCCCTACCCCCCCCCCCCCCCTCCCCTGCATTCACAACATTTTCGAGGTGAAGACACCCGCTCTCCTACTTTGCGAACTCGCTCTTCTCATGTCACTGAGCCGGCCCTGAAAAAAAAAAAAACGACACTTGGAAGATAGGAAAATGTTGATTAGAATACAGATGGCACTGTAGAGAGGAAAATGTTGATTAGAATACAGATGGCACTGTAGAGAGGAAATGTTGATTAGAATACAGATGGCACTGTAGAGAGGAAAGTGTTGATTAGAATACAGATGGCGCTGTAAAGAGGCGACACTCCCAGGGAACAGCAGCCCAAAGATGAGAGTAATGAGACATAGATTTTGGTGCTTGCTGTCGGCTGGGCGGTAAACTGAATGCACTGTGAACGTGTGTGTGTGTGTGCATGTGCGTGTGTGTGTGTGTGTGTGTGTGTGTGTGTGTGTGTGTGTGCAGGCAACAACGATGACAGTCAGTTAAAGCTGCAGCAGGCTATGCTTCGACGTCAGGAACTGCTGGACAGAATCAGAGTAAGGCTGTGTGTGTGTGTGTGTGTGTGTGTGTGTGTGTGTGTGTGTGTGTGTGTGTGTGTGTGTGTGTGTGTGTGAGTGAGTGTGTGTGTATGTTTGTGTGTGTGTGTGTGTGTGTGAGTGTGTTTGTTTATATATGTGTGTGCATGCGCCCGCATGTGCGCGCTCATGTATGTGTTTTGTGTAAGTGTGTATGTGTGAGTTCGTGCGTGTGTATGCTTCTATATGTGTGTTTCTGTTTGTTTGTGCATGTATATGAGTGTGCATTTGTGTATGTGTACGAATGTGAACATGTGCGTACGTTTATGTGTATACACTAGCATTTGCTAGTGTACATATATTATGCAAGTGCGTGTTTGTGCGCGCGAGTATGCCGGCTGTATGTATGACGTAGAGCGAGAGGGCGTGCAATTGCTCACGAACACGCCTGTGTATTGAGGTGAATAAACTTTGTTGTATGTGCGTTGTTTGAAATTCCCACAACTTGATAACATCACTGGCAGATTTCACCACGTGCATATTAATTCCTCGGTAATCTTTCACAGACATCAGAGTCTTATCCATGTTAAGACCTCTAATGTCCTACATAGCCAGAGACACTTACACAGAAACACGATCAGTCTTATCCACCATAAGACGTCCAAGATCCTATAATGCGAGAAACACTCGAAGTCTTTTCACCTCCTTAGGGACATGGCGGGGAATTACTATTCATCGTCAGCGATCATGGCAGCACTTGTATTGACAAACGGACAGATCTGATTTCACCTGAAAATATTCAGTACTTGAAAAAAGATTTAGGTGTGGAGGATGTGTGTGTGTGTGTGTGTGTGTGTGTGTGTGTGTGTGTGTGTGTGTGTGTGTGTGTGTGCTTGCTTGCTTCTCCCCCTCCCTCTCTCTCCCCCCGTCAAATGATGATAGAGCGCTCGCCGGCCCATGAGAGATGGAATCACTGAACCAGCTTTTTACGTCTTGCTGTACATGGGTGCCTGGTTCAGTTCAAGGAAGGTTAAAGAAACGGAAAGAGATATGCGGGCTCCGCCTCCCATACTACCGTGCTGTAGACACGATGACCTGTAACAGAGATTACAGCAGGGCATGAAGTATTGCAGAATTCCAGACATTACCACGAGAGAAATACCTGAAGGAAGAGTGCAGGGCGTTAAACCTCAGGGGTGTTGAGAGCTGACCATGAGAGCAGAATGGAAGGGTCAAGTTGAGACTTTAACTTGCTGGCAGAATATGAAAAAGCGCAGATGTTGGAATTTTTGCAATGTAAGCAGGGCAAGATGTGTCATAGACTTTGAGACATAACCACAGAATCTGAGACTTTACAACGAAAGCGGGGCAAGGAGGAACACAGATTTTTAGACCCCACCACGAGAGCGGGGCATGAAGGGCCACAAAAATTGAGATGTTACCAAGAGAGCACGGCATGTAGGATCATAATTTTTTTTTTCAGACGTACCACGGGAGCAGGGGGCATGAAGGGTCACGAAAACTGGGACTTTACCACAAGAGCAGGGTATGAAGGGCCAAAGACTTTTAGACCTTGCAATGAGAGCAGGCTATCACAGGCAACACAATTTGATATCTTTCTTTAACATGATGATCAGTGAAGATACGCATGATTAAGATTATGCTGTAGAACTTCGATTTGGCCGAAGATTTCAAGACAGGACTGTACTCAACTGTTCTTGTCGTAAGATATCCGGCGTCCATGTGGCCTGGGAGACACAGAAAACGGTAGTGTTGGTCAAGCATCTCTGTCAGAGACGTAGCCATTAAGTGGATTTAAGTCCATTGCATATTTCCTGTTGTCGCTTTGGAGCCCAAAGCACGCTTGAATGAGATTATGAGTAACATGGAAAAGCCGCCTTGGCGCAGCAGTTAGCGTGATGGTTTACCGGCTGATTTGATTCCTATCAGAACCATTTTCATTTGTGGGATTTTGTCCCGACTTGCTCTCACTCAGAGCTGAGTTTGCTGTTGGCTCAGCAGCGACGACTGGAATCATTCTGAAAAGTTTCATCCACTTACGTGTCTGAGAGTGTTACTCAAATTTCATGACCAGTTCTGCAGGTGTCTGTACCCCTCGGGCCTGACTGACGGCGGAATTTATTATGAAAGTAAGCGCAGAGTACAGTTCCGTCATGCAGTCTCAGGCGGAAATGGCACTCCATGGCATTATCTTCTTCGTCCTTGTCCTCATCGACCAGTATAAAAATTCATTAAATTCTGTGGCCCTTCATGTCCTGCTTTTACGGTAACCTCATTTTGGACTCTCTCTCCTTGCTGAGTTCGTGTTAAGGTCGCTGGTAACGGCAAGTTCATGCGGCCTCATCGGACAGATGTGATGGCACCCTCCGGAGGAAAACGTTCACTCACGCATGGTTCGCGACTAAGCTATTTTAGTCGTCAGTAGGTCTTGGGTAGCTGGTGTCCTGCGCATGTTGGTTCAGATCAGACATCACTCATTATCGCTGAAGTGACTCGGCAGCACAGCTGTGTCTGCTCTGGTGGGCTGCCACATGACGACAACCTGACATTGACTGCTCCCTGTGGATGGCAGGACCCGGAGCTGCTGCAAAACGTGACAGTGTTTGGCGATGGAGGGAGCTGGAAAGTGTAGCGCGGGGGTAATACTACTGAAGTGGCACAGGTGGGACAGGAGAAAACAGAACAGAAAGGAAATTATATGTGAAATGGAGACCCACAGTACGAACTCTGTTCAACGTTGTAGGAGCCACCGTTGGTAAAGACGTCAGTAAGAACCTTGCCCGAATGTCAGGTCTGTGTTCTCGTAGAGATAGAATGATTTCTGAAAAGATTAAAGAGGTGTTGAAAAGCAGAGAATGAATCGAAAGAAACCTATGCACAAGAGGATCGATTGCTGTCAACGAGACGGAAAGGAGACAGATGGGAGCGGGACGGGAAGGGGGTGGGGGGGGGGGGGGGGGGTAGACAGGAGTCTGAACCCGCGATGCGCTCTCGGTCGGATGGGGGTCGGAAGTGGTGTCTTTCGGAAGTGTGTGTCTTGGGGGGAGGGGGGGCGAAAAATCCGTCAAAATTAAAATCCGATCGCGAAAAACTACTGATAAGAGTGAACGGGTGAGAATGGACGGGTGAGAGAGTGTGTGTGTGTGTGTGTAGGTGTATGTGTGTGTGTGCGCGCGC
Source organism: Conus betulinus (assembly GCA_016801955.1). NCBI lineage: Eukaryota > Metazoa > Mollusca > Gastropoda > Neogastropoda > Conidae > Conus > Conus betulinus. Next base: position 785,104 of record JADBJO010000028.1, on the reverse strand, counting down.
GCGTGTGTGTGTGTGTATGATGGGGTCGCGCGGAGGGAAGGAGGAATTAAGGGGGAGGAGCGAGACGCCCGAACAAACAGACTCGTAAAATCTGGAGATTTATTGTTGAAGGGAAGGGGAAAGATTGCATGTGTGCTTTTTGCGAGGGGGCAGAGGGTTGGGACAGTTGTTAGGGTAGGTAAAGTGGGGTAGACTTTGTAGAATAACGAATAATATGTCAATCCCGCTTTTTTCCACTTCGATGTGTTTTTATCTGTGTTGATTCAGATTTCTTGTATTTCGCTGTCCCTGCCTCTTCTCCATGATAATTATGGTCTGTTCTGAGTGAAATGTCCAGCGAGTTGATTCATTAGTTGTTGGTTTTTTGTATTTACGTTTTGCAAGACTTCCTTCACTGTTAAGATGACTGGTGCAAGCGGCCTACACTGTAGTATGTGCACCAAATTCTTTTAAATGATCTTCATACAAGCTGGCCCGATCATCTTGATTGATTCTGCTTCATATCTGAGCGAAGGTATGTTGAGCAGGTGGACACTACAGATAAGAAAAGTGTAATTATCGAATCAAAACATACGTTTTGATGATTCATTGACGAAACTTCTTTTAGGGGGTTGGTGCCTTATGTTCTGCTGCGTGTTGCTCCTTTCCTAACTGCATCATGCTGCATTCCTTGCTGCACATTGTTGCATTCTGTGCTCCATTCGTCTCGGTGTGTTGATACATTTTTTTACTGCATGTTGCACCATTCCTCGCTGTATGTTGCTGCATTCTCTACCTCATGCTGCTGCATTCCTTGCTGCAGGTTGCTGCATTCTCAAACTCGCTGTATGCTGCTGCATTCCTCGCTGTATGTCCATGCGTGCATTCTCTACCTTCATGCTGCTGCATTCCTTGCTGCAGGTGCTGCGTTCCGTGCCCCTTTGTCGCTCGTATGCTATGTTGATGCACTCTTCACTGCATCTTGGTCCATTCGTCGTCGTAGCCTATGCTGCAGCACTCTTCACTGCATCTTGGTCCATTCGTCGTCGTAGCCTATGTTGCTGCACTCTTCACTGCATCTTGCTGCATTCTGTGCCGCAGGTTGCTGCATTTCCTGCTGCAGGTTGCTGCATTCAGTTGTGCATGTTGCTCCATTCATCGGTCTGTGTTGCTGCTGCATTCTTCACCACATGCGACCGCATGCTGATGAATTTCCTGCAGCATGTTGCTGTATTGCTTGCTGCGTTTTGCCGCATTCCTCGCTGCGTGTGTTTTTATATACCTCGCTGCATTTTTTTGCTGCAGGTTGCTGCATGACTCCTTCATGATGCTGCATCACTCCTGTGTGTTACTGCCTATCCTGTTGCGTGTGGGTGCCTGTCCGGTTGTTGCGTGCCGTACAGAATCTTGCTGCCTTATGCTGCTACATGTACTGTGTGTGTGATGCTGTGCAGCAGGAACAAGTGCCGGACGACCAACGCCCCAGGACGTACAGCCCACGCCGCCGCTACACCCCCCCCCCCCCCTCCCCCACCCTCCCGGAGGTCCCTGCCGGATCTCAACCGTAACTACCACTTCAACTGGTACAACAAGGACCTGCCGAGAGGTACAGTGACAGTGAAGGAGAGAAGGGGACTGAGGGATAGGGGTGGGTTGAAGTGGTCGTGGTGTGAAAAAAAAGAGAGTGGCTAGAGGTTTAATGTGCAGATAATGAAAAGCAGTAGTGTGTGTGTGTGTGTGTGTGTGTGTGTGTGTGTGTGTGTGAGAGAGAGAGAGAGAGTTGTTTTGTTCTTTTGTCATCGCGGTGCATGTTTATTGCTTGTAAATGCCGCTGAGTAGGTGCTTGAGAGTTTTGGGAATGATTTGTGTACACGCCCAGTTCATCATGTATTTGTAATTACTTTCCATGGCTATTAATCAGACGTCTGAAAGCTGGACCTGAAGAGGTCCACACCTATCGTTGCCTCTCTTACCTATTTTTGTTGCCGTTGATTAAACACTTGACAGTTTGAAGTGAAAGGGTGTCATTGGATTTTTACGCTTACAAAATCGATTTTGGCTGTTTGGTTTAAATGTTATCGAGCTTTGCTCCCATAAAAAACCTAACACAAAGTAACTTTTATTCAAGACTGGCACAGCCTGTGCAGTTATTTACCGCTTGTGCTTTATTTGTCTGCATATTCCGCTTTGCTTATATTTTATCTAATTTATGTTTGTTTATTTATTTTATCCTTTTTTGTTTGTCTTTAAGTGGATTCAGGTTGCTTAGAGATTACTAAAAGCTGACTAGTATGTTTGAATTTGGTGTAACAGCTTGTGTGGTCTATATGTGTGAAATTCCACTCAGCTGCTAGGCTAGTGTGCACTTTTTTGTTTTGTTTTTTTTTTTTAATTTTTCATTTTTTGTTTCCTCATCCGTTTCGGAGTCCAAATCTCCAGCAGTCAGATGTTGTGTTGGCAAGAAAATTAACAGAGAACTGAAAACAAACAAACAAGCAATCAAAAATAATGAACTGGGGGAACAGAATGAACTGGACGTGTTCAGACTCATGATATTTTATCAAGGTTTGTGGATTTTAAATCATCAACCAAAATACAAAAACAAACCCAAAATGGAGCACGGACGTGAATGGCAGGTTTAAACGATGCATGTTAAGTCGTTGCAAACAAATCTGCATCACGGAGATTGGGACAATGAAACGGGAACTCACATTTTGATTCTGTTTGCTTTTTGTTCTGCATTGCACGTGCGCATGTTTGTCCATCTTGCTTTTTGTTGGCACAGAGTTTCACTCCCGCCTATCCCAACACCCACCGCTTGATTCCCATTCCTTGTTTTTACCCTTAATTCAAGAAAGCAGAAAGAAATTGACAGAGCGGACGGGCCCAGGACCAAGTACGTGTATATTCAAGGGAATGCCCCTTCAAATCCTATCAATGTTCCCTTGCAGTATCAGCATCAGGAGTTGTATCAGCCAGGTACATAACAGGCATATGATGATTGTATGATATAACGGAACTCTGCTGTTTATAATGGAACTCTGCTGTTTATAATGGAACTCTGCTCTTTATAATGGAACTCTGCTCTTTATAATGGAACTCTGCTCTTTATAAGGGAACTCTGCTCATGCGAAGAGGCTTTGCAATCGCAAGCTTTAAAGCCAGTTTGTGGAATTTAATAACAGTGTAAGCACTGAAGGCAAATTGTGCAGAGGTTCGGGCAGAGCGCTTTTTTTTTTTCCCGTAGCATTTTGAACTCTGTCTTCGCGATGGCACGTTTGACGCGAACGCTTGAAACGTTCTCAACGCAGCTTCTAGAGAAAACAGTATGGAAGCTTTTTATAGTCTGTTTTTATGTTTTGCATGTGTACTCTAGATTTTATTTGTGATACTTTTTATCAGCTTCAGTAATACCATTATCCAACAGCTCCTGAGTTTGATCTTTTTTTTTTATAACGCTTCAGACAAGCAGAGCGTTCCTACCAAACTTTAGCAAAGCGTTTTTTTTTCTGTACAACCAGAAGCGGGTTCATGTGTTTTTTTGTAGAGTGTTTACATTTATTTACGCGTGCCATATATCTGAAAACACACTCGGTTTCAAGCGATCAGTATAAGCAGTGACCTCATACCCAAAAAAGGCCCAGAGTTTGTAAAGTTCATGTATTGAAGGAACTGACGGGTCTCCGACGCTCCCCGGGATGCAGGGGGTTATAGACAGAAGTATTTACGCTTTCACAACCAAAATGCGCTCTCGCATAGGCACATGCACTCTGTCACTCACATCGGGCCCCGCACAAAGGTGACGGGAAACCAATAACATTTCACAGAAAATAATCAACTTTTATTTAACTTGACTCCGAGCCCCCCCCCGTCACTACACAACACAATTATCTGTATCATACAACAATGTAAACACCATACAGACAATCTCATAAATCGCATCCCCTGTTCTTCAGTGATTCTTACTTAACCAGGAAAGACAATATTTCACTATTACATTTGCACATTTATAAACTTAAGAACAAATGAAACGTCCATAACTTGCCAGCATTCCTTGGTTGACCGTCAGTTTTCTCTCATCACACTGTGCGACCACGAGCTGAAGCTGCCACACTGTTGTGTCCTCCCGATTGGCCAAATCCCAGTTGGGGGACACTGGCAACGTAGCTTTAGTTGCACCCTCACACCCGAGTCTCCCGGACTCCACCGCACTTCGCCCTCTCCACGGAAAAAGGGCTCCTGTCGGCCTCTCCCACAGGTCTTCTCTGGCTGCAAAACACCCCCCCGTTGTCTGGCAGCTCCCTGTCTAGGCTCCAACAGGCTAACACGTCTTGCTGTCGACCGTCCCCACACGGGACAATTCTTCTCGTCGTCGGCTCCGAGGCTACAGCAACCTCCACTGTCTTACGTCCCCACCCAGGAGACAACGAGGCGACAGCAAACCTCTGCTTCTCGCTGTATTTTCTTGAGCCCTCAGCAAGACGGGCGAGTTCACTTTCCCTTAAGTGAGTCACACACTTCCTGGTTTTCCAGGCACCTTATATCCATTCTCAAACAAGAGAGAACCGAGTTTTAACTGGTTCAACCAATGGAATCACTGGCACACACATATCACACGATTTGTACCAATAAATCCCCCCAGTTATTTTTTTTCCACCATGGAATCACTAGTCACCTACACATACACACACACACACAGCTGTTAGCACCAACAACAAGGACTTGGGTACCAAGTGGTTAATGCATAACCTCCTATTCAACTCATGTTCCATTCCCCAAAGCTACCCATTATACTAACAGCCTGGACTTCTCTACCAGCCAGGACTGATGATTCAAGTATTTGCTACTCTACATACAACAAGGTGCAAACCAATCAATAGGCCGAAGCCTTCCATTCATTCCTCAGAACAAGAACGACTGAAGGGTCGCTGTACTCTGCCTGCAGGCTGACGGTCGCCTACCCGTGACGGTCACCTGACACGATTGCCTTCCTTTTAGCCCGCTGGACAACCCAGTTAATAGCCAGTCTCATGGTGGTGGACACTCTCTCTAGCCAGGACCGGCAGGTCGGCAACTACTTGTTGCTATCCCTCGGACATGTGAAACACTTCCCAGTAACTCCCTCTCCTTCAGTAAACGACTCGGGGTATTCCCCCCCCTGGTGATGCCTGATTCGCACACTTGAAGAACCCAAGGAACTTGCTCTCAACAACAAAAACTACCCTTAATTTGCCTAAATGCTCGATGTGGATTTGCTGGCATACTTTCCATGCGTTTTATTGTTAATCATCAACATTCGCGAATCCGATCAATTGTGTCACCATCTTTCAGTCTCGAGGAGCGAAAAGCTTGAGCTATACAGCAAACTCGCGCTGTGAGAAGTTGCAAAGAAGCGCGTCCACCCGCCAAACTCGCGTTCGTTTTCTTCTTCTTCCTCGTTCGCTTTCCGTTAGATGAGCAGCCCGGTGTCCTCGATGAAGGCTGCCGTTCACCGCAGCTCCTCCAGGGCACCGTACAACTTGGCTTCCACTGCTGTCGGTGTTGGCCAGTACTTTCTTCTGGATGCTGCATGCGTCATACAGTCTTGAAGGATGTGGTCGGTTGTCATTGGTCCTTCACCACAAGGGCACTCTCCACTTTGTCCAATGCCAAATTTTTGTGTGCATGTGGTGGAGCAGGCGATTGTGTCCAGTCCTCAGGCGGCGTTCGTTTTAGCCGCCTGCGTCTATAAAAACACATCAGTAGTAGCGGACTTTTTAGGGTATCTCACACATTGAATGGCAAAATTACATTCGTGCCGACAGTAGGCGTGTAGCATAGTTTCGTATGTTTCCCGTCTGACATGCCTTTGTTAGGAAGTGTCAACGTTAATACCGACAGCTGTCGTATCATCACATGCTCTTTGCTTCTGTCACCATCCGTCTCTTGGATCTAACATCATGAGCTTATGAACAGCGTTACTGGCATGCATGCGACTAATTTTTGCTGTGAAATCATACAGCAGATGAGACACTTTAAACCGGTTGACTGGCTGATTGCTGTAACCACACACACACACTCACTACATCTCCTGGTGTAATCATGTTCGCAGCTCCCCTTCTTTTCAGCATCCACATTCCTGTCTGGCAGTGTAAAGCGTTTGAGCAGCGATTTAGGATCCCAGTTTTATTCCAGTGATAACCCCTGAGGAATACACGGTGAGAAAAATAAAGCAAATCGTCCTAACAGTTGCACGCTAGGCTAGCACGAGAAGACATCACTTCCGCGTAGGAGGTTATGTTTCAACCGTGCTTGTTCCTCCGTGTGTTTGCCTGAAAGCGAAATTACACACAAGCCATTAAACCGAGCGTAGCAAACTTGGTGGAAAGGTTGAATATGGCTCATGGACGAAGCCATTAAAATTTGGTGTGGATTCGGATCAAGGTGAAGAGGGGTTCCGGGTCAAAGGCAGATGTAGGATCCTTTTCGATCTTGGTAGAGTGCCTGTCTCCTTGTCATATAGATTATTATACAACAGCGGTCAGTTATTTTCTCTTTAAGACGGAAAAATGACGGTATCACGATCCTTGCAACGCAAGTGGAGCCAGCATTACTCCACGTTAATAAAAGTTTTAATATAGAAAAAAAAATTAAGTTGCGCGGGAAAAAGAGAGGGAAGGGGTACTCGGGAGAACGAAGACCACTACCAAGATCGAATAACCCCGGATCGATCCTTTGATTGAAAGCCGCAACACGGATCGGCATCAAATTCGAATGCGTTCTCTGTGGGCCACATTCCGTCTTTTCACCGAGTTCCGTTGAAATAAGTGAAGCCGTTTTTGCAACATCTTGCTAATAGTCACGAATGTGAAAATATAACTTATACGACGAAGATTCTCGATGGAAGAAAAGGAACATCATTCCTATCTCTTTTATTGCCCCGCGCTGTCTAAGTCATCTCCTTGACTCCTAACCCACGTTCTGATCCGTGCGACATGGATTAATCCAGATCCGGATCTTCAGGTCCGTTCCTTTGGCGATCTTTGTTCTTTGGCCCGACCTTTCTTCTAGTGTCAGAGAGTCTCGGGTTTAAATCGTACTCTGATTATATCGTGTCTTTACCCGCCCCAACGCAGCGCGCTTTGTTCAAACATTTCTGCTTTAATCTCCCATCAGTTATCGTCTGCCGTTCTGGTGTTTTATGTTAACTGGTCAGAGCCTATCTTTTGTTTACCAAAACCCAGCATTTTTCTTTGTGTTTAAACACGTGTGCGTTTATCTTACATTGCTTGTCGTTCCTGCCTTTTTTTTTTGTTTTGTGTTTACAAACGCATATGACAGGGTTCACACAAGTCCAAGAAAGTCCTCAGAAGTCCTTGAATGTTCAGGACTCCTTTTCAAGGGCTAAGAAAAAAGTCCTTCAGTTGAGAACGTAGCGTTTCTAATGGATCAGAGTACTTAAAAATGCTTTTAAAGTGAAGAATTTGATGAAGCAATTTGTGTTTTGATGAATTAACAAAATTTGTGCAAGGAGAACTCATGAGCATGGTTCCTTTTTTTGTTTTCTGCTTTGATCACGCACTTCCCAGTCCTTTGCTTTTAAACGGATGGTGCTGAAGTGACTCTGTGAAATCTGTTGAAGTACGCATAAAGGTTAATTTAATTTCAAGTTTAAGTTTTCTAAATTTCAATCCTTCAATTTTACATCAAAAGTAACTGAAAAATCCTTAAGTACTTCAGCTTTTTATTTCGCAAACCGTATGAACCCTGTAGGTGTGTGTATTGTGCACGCTTCTGTTGGCTGGTTGGTTGGTTTGCCTATCTGCAAGAGTACGCAAAAAAAACCCCAAACAAACGAAATCAAACAATAATGAAAAACAATGAATCGATTTCTACGAAACCTTGCGGAAAGATGGAATGTGGTTCAAGGAAGAAAGCATTAAATCCTTGTGCATATCCGGGTCAAAGGGTGTGTCCGCGATTTCGCCAGTGAGATTAGAAAAAAAAAAAAAAATAATAATTGAAAAATAGACATGGATAGCATCCGTCTGTCTTCAGAAACAATGGTGTAGCGCAGTGGATCAGTCAGTTATGGAATTGCAGCGCTTGCTTTGGCTGAAGAGCCCGATCCCTGAGCGGCAGACTCTGTTGCAACTGCTGCAGGTGAAGTGTCGGCCATGAGTGTCTGTCTGTTGATGCTGACGCAATTCTTTGCTGTTCACGGCGCCTCTGCTCTTCCCACTGGGCCTGTCTCCTCTGCTCTGCTTATTTGATGCCGACCTTGATGGTGGACCGCCAGCTGACCCTGTCTAAGTGCTGACTCAAGGTCTGCTGGGTCGAGGCAGCCTGCCCTCATGTCACGCTTGCATACATCTTTGTAGCGTAGGGCAGGCCGTGATGTGGGTCTGGAGTCTGTAGCTAAACTCACCGTACAGCATGTCCTTTGGAATGCAACCCGTCGTCCATGCGAATGATGTGGCCAAGCCAGCGCGAACGTCTCTGTGTCAGCATGGCGAACATGCTAAGCATCCCTGTCCAGGCCAGGACGTCCTTGTTGGTGATGTAGTCCTGTCAAGTGATGCCCAGGAGTCTTCTGAGGCAGTGAAGGTAGAAGGCATTCAATCTGCGTTCTTGTCGAGAGTACAGGGTCCATGGTTCGCTTCCGTAGAGAAGAGCGCTCAGCATGCAGGCTTGGTACACTTTCATCTTGGTGTTTGACGTTAGCATGTTGTCCCAGACTCTCTTCGCTAGACGGGCCATCGCTGTTGCTGCCTTGCCGATCCACACGTTCAGCTGAGCGTCCAGAGAGAGGTTGCTGGAGATGGTGGAACCCAGGTAAGTGAAGTCGTTGACCACTTCGAGGGTGTGGTCGCCGATGGAGATGCGGGGAGTGCTGCTGACCTCTTGGCCCATGATGTTTGTTTTCTTCAAGGTAATAATGAGGCAAACTCGGTGCAGGCATCAGCGAAGCAGGTGCTGAGCCGTTGTAGCGCTTCCACAGTGTAGGCAGTGAGGGCGGTCGTCTGCAAACAGCATCTCCCTGATGAGGACTTTCCACACCTTCGTCTTTGCTCTGAGGTGTGCCAGGTTGCAGAGGCTTCCATCACTCCTAGTGCAGAGGAAGATGCCGTCTTCAGACTGTCGGAAGGCGTAACGCAGCAGCAAGGAGAAGATGCTAAACAGTGTCCGAGCGAGCACGCACCCTTGTTTGATACTGTTCTTGATTGGGAAGAGGTCTGAAGATGAAGCGTCGTACTGGGCAGTGCCATTCGTGTGGCGTGGAAGGACGTGATCATCTTCATGAGCTTGGGGGGGGGGGGGGGGGGGGGGGGGGGGGGGGGGGGGGGGGGGGGGGGGGGGTGGGGGGGGGGGGGGGGGGGGGGGGGGGGGGGGGGGGGGGGGGGGGGGGGGGGGGGGGGGGGGGGGGGGGGGTGTAGAAGGACGAAGAGGCCTGACCTACTGACCAAGTCGAACGCCTTGGTCAGGTCAATGAAGGCAGTGAACAATGCTCTTCTCTGCTCGCAGCACTTGTCTTGTAGCTGCCTCAAGGAGAATATCATGGCGATCGTCGATATCTCGCAGCTCTGAAGCCGCTCTGCGCCTCTGGGTACACTCGTTCGGCGAGTAGCTGCAGCCTGTTAAGGACCTCGCGGGCGAAGGCTTCGCCAACAATGCTGAGGAGGGATATTCCGCGATAGTTATGGCAGTCGCTGTGGTCCCTTTGTTCTTATAAAGCGTGATGATGTTTACATTGCGCATGTCCTGGGGTACAGTTCCTCCCTCCCAGCACTGCAGCAGACGCTCATGGAGGTGACTGAGGAGAGAACTCTCCTTGCCGGCTTTGATGACTTTTAGCGGAATGCCGTCACTACCCGGAGCTTTACCACAGGCTAGCAAGTCGATGGCCTTGCTGAGTTCCTCAATGGTGGGTGGGGCGTCGAGCTCCTCTATGGCAGGCAGGGGAGTGGTGTTCTCAATGGCTGTGTGGGTGACTGAGTTCTTCCTGGAGTACAGCTGCTGGTAGTGCTCTCCGCCCACCTCTCCATCTGTTTGCTGCGGTCGGTAATGACCTCCCCCGACGCAGATTTCAGAGGAGTGATCTTGATGGCGCTAGCGCCAAACGCTTTCTTCTTGCCTTCGTACATGGTGTGGATGTTGCCACAATCGGCGGAGATTTGGATGCCCTAGCACAGGCTCAGCCAGTACTCGCTGGCGCAATTACGGGGGGTCCGCTTGGTGTTGTTGTAAACTTAACGGAGTGTGGCTAGCGTCTTTCTTTGAGTGCACTCTCTTGTGACTGAGGAGCGCGGCTCGCTTAGCAGCAATGGCAGTTCCATTTCCTCGATCACTGCTTCAAACCAGTCTTCATTCTTCTCGCCCTCTTCCCATAGGTGTCTGAAGCGGATTGGTAGATGTCATCGCGGATGTGGTTCCACCGTGATAAAGTGCTGTCTGTTGGGCAGTCCTCTAAGGCCTTTTCAATGGCTCTGGCGAAGCGTTCGCGCAGTTCGAGCACTGACGTCATGGCTGTGTTGATTCGAGGACGTCCCTTCTGCTTGGAGTGGTGGATTCGCATGGCTGAAATCGCACCTGGCTGCCAACCAGACAATGGTCAGTGTCGCAGTCAGCACAGTGGTGGCTGCGGTGTGCCAGCACGTGGTTGAGCAGAGTCTTCAGGTGATCACAAAGTCCAGCTGATGCCAGTGAGGGGATTTGGGGTGCTACCAGGACACTCTGTGGTGTGGCTTGGTGGGGAAGAAGGTTTTCGTGATACAGAGGTCGTGGAAGGAGCAAAGCTCAAGTAGCCGCTGTCCGTTGCCGTTGAGCTTGTCAACACCGAAACAGCCGTTGCAGCGGGGCCAGGAGCTGTGGTCTGCATCAATCCAGGCGTTGAAGTCCCCGAGCAAGAGCAGGTGTTCCTTCACAGGTACCTGTCTGATCTTGGCCTCCAGCTCTTCATAGAACTTATCCTTAGCCTCGGCTGCAGAGCAGAGTGTGGGTGCTTAGATGCAAAGGATGTTTGTTGGTCCCGAAGAGGTCGTGAGCCGGAGAGAGAATTAAATAAAAAAAAAAAAAAAAAAAAAAATGAAAATAGGATAACAAAAAAAGACCTTACGGAACCCATTTTGACCAAAATTGGTGGAAAGATAGAATGGGGCTCAAGAACGAAGCGTCAAATCTATTTACTCAGGGTCCTGATCAAAGGGTGATTCCAGGATCCTTTGACTACGCCCTCTTGTGTGCGCTTTCAGGTTTTTTTTTTCCTCCATGGTTTTTAGCAAGCTTTTGTGGCTTTATATTTATTCTACTATAAATACGGATCTTAACCAAATTCTTCGTATTGTGTAATTGTTCAGATTTATGTTGGATATTAACAGCATGCGCTTTTTGATTTGTCTACTACCTATTACTAATGCAACATGTCTCAACTGATTGTTTGGTTGGCTATAGTCAGGGTAATGCAAAATGTCTCAACTGATTGTTTTGGTTGGCTATAGTCAGGGTAATGCAACATGTCTTAACTGATTGTTTGGTTGGCTATAGTCAGGGTAATGCAACATGTCTCAACTGATTGGTTGGCTATATTCAGGGTAATGCAACATGTCTCAACTGATTGGTTGGGTTGGCTATACTCAGGGTAATGCAACATGTCTGAACTGATTGGTTGGGTTGACTATAGTCAGAGTGATGCAACATGTCTGAACTGATTGATTGGTTGGCTGGCTATATTCAGGGTGAACGCTCACACCGACCCAAACTTATGTGACAGATCAATATATCAAATTTAACGGAATTTCCGGTTTAGAGGCATCATTAAAAGAAACAAATGAATGGACAGATCCGGTGTTGAACATTCGTCATCATTGGCTTTGGTTTTTACTCTCTCTCTCTCTCTCTCTCTCTCTTTCTCTCTCTCTCTCTCTCTCTCTCTCTCTCTCTCTCTGTCTCTCTCTCTCTCTCATTGTGTGTGTGTGTGTGTGTGTGTGTGTGTGTGTGTGTGTGTGTGTGTGTGTGTTCTTAGTTTTTGACACATGTTTAAACCACTTCAGTGACAATGGTCAGGAATTTATGTAAGCTGCCCGTGTGCTGCCTATGAAACGCGCGTCTATAAATGTCCACATGTCGTCCGTGCCATGTGTATTAAAGTGCTGTGTATGTGCCGGTTGCTGACGCAGACATGTCTCAGACCAAACACATCATAGAGCACCAGTTCCGACATGCCGAACCCCAGAAGGCCTACGTCCTGCCGCCCATTCAGGCCCCGCACGCCATGCCACAGGTGAGGAAGGCCGGGTCCCCTACAGTGGAGGAAGGGGGTTCCCAAAGGAGGCGGGGAAGGGAGCTATGCCAGATGGTAGATTTCAGATGAAAGGTAGGAGGGTTAAAAAGGGATAGTTTGGTGAACATCAGGTGATAGTTCAAAGCGAGGTGACTGCAGGCAGAAATTGAAACAAATTTGTAAGAATAATTCTTAGTAAAACTATGCAACGCCCATCTTGCGCTGAATATGAAAAGGTAAGTGATTGCTCGTTCTTGGTTTTCATTGTTCTGATTGTTGTTTATCTTGCCTGAAGAAGACCTAAGGGGTCGAAACGTGTCGTGTTTTGTCTTGTTAATCGTTTGTCATTGTTCTTTAACGGATTCACTAAGAATTATTCTTTTTTTTTTCATCAGATGAAATTTTGGTATAGTTTGATTATTGTTGAAGGAAATTTTGGGAAAGGGAGGTAGTTCGACATGTCAGGTAATTAAATAGTCAGGTAGAATGAGACAGTTTGTAGATGTCTGATGATCAAATAGTACGATTTGGAGTGAAAGTTAGTTAGTAGATATCAAATGATCAAATAGTTTAAGGGGGAGGGGGTATAAAGTAGTAGATGTCGGGTGATTAAATAGTTGGGTAGAGAATGATAGGTTGGAAGATAATCAAATAGTTCTGAAAAATGGAAGACATTAGCAGATGTCAGCAGAGAATAGTTTTAGGGAAGGGGAGAGCTCAGTAGCTGTCAGATTATTATTATTATTATTATCATTATCATTATTATTATTATTCAGGCAGCGGTGAACTGGTGGCTGCTTCTTTGACTTTGTGGGATAATAGCAAGGGTTGAAAATGCGAGAATTTCAACATTTTTTGTGTCGTTTTTGATAACTGCTAACGACAGCACTCATAGTATACACATGAACGTTCCTGCTTTTGTCCAAAGGTAACGACGATACAATCACCGCCGCCTGTCATACAGCAGCTTCCGCCCGTACAAGTGGTGGAAGGGAAGCAAAAAGATTACATGTTCAACAAATCAGGTAGTTGCTCCGTGTACATTGTGTGTGTGTGTGTGTGTGTGTGTGTGTGTGTGTGTGTGTGTGTGTGTGTGTGTGTGTGTGTGTGAGAGAGAGGAGAGAGAGAGGAAGAGAGGTAGTGATTATCAGGAAAATGATCAAATTTGAATAAAGTGTACTATGACGAATCCTATGATGATTAATATATGCATTTGGCAGATCTGTGGTTTTGATGATGGTGTGCAATGTAGACTTCGTGGACATGTCAGTGATGTGCATGTTGCAGACTTATGGATGTGTGATGATAATGGTGGTGATGATGATATTGTGGAGCATGTTGCGATTTCATTGACATGATGATGATGATTATGAAATCGTGGATGTTGCAGATGATGGTGATAATGATGATGATTATGTTGATGATGATGTGCATTTTACAGACTTCATAGAATTGATGGTGATAATGATGATGATGTTGATGATGATAACGACGACGACGACGACGATGATGATGGCATGTGCATGTGCTCGTTGCAGACTCTAAAAAACATGTTGATGATGATGATGATCCTGTTGCTTCATGGACACGCTTATCATGGAGATATGATGATAATGTCACTGGTGATGATGATGATGATAATATGCAGATTAGAGATTTCATGGACATTATGATTATGGTAGTGATGATGATGATTTCAAGGGCATAACATTGTTGTTCATATTTCAAGACTTCATGGACATAATGATGATGATGTAGCGATGACGACGACGCTGATGACGTGATGATTCCACTGACATAATCTTGTTGTCCACGTTGCAGACTTCATGGACATGATGATGCTGCAGAACGCCCAGATGCACCACATGGTGATGCAGCAGATGATGTTGCAGAACCTTCCGGGAGGAGGGGGCTCCTGGAAGATGCCCACAGCGCAGGTTCCCATGGCCCCGATGGTGGAGCCTGTGAGTACACCGTGTGTGTCCTCCATTCACATGAACTGTCTCTGGGCCGTATTAATATGTATTGCAGTTAAGTAATGGAGTTGGTGTTGGCTGATACCCGTTTTACTGTAATGAAGTAAGAGAGTGGATGCAGCTGTTACTTTGGTGTTGGCTGATACCCGTTTTACTGTAATGAGCCGGAATAGCTGGGAGCCGGAATAGCTCAGTTGGTAGAGCGCCTGACTCGTAATCTTGGTGATCCTGGGGTTGCGGGTTCGAACCTCCGCCGGGGGGCGTTTCGGTACAGGGGGATTTTCCCTCGGAGTTAACATTGGTTCTGACTCCATTTCCCATACAGTCCTTTGAATGAGACTATAAACCGAGGTTCCGTGTGTGAACGCACGCATATTCTTGCACACACGTAAAATCCCATCACCAACATTCGGAAGAGTAGGCCAGCTTGGCCGTTGGTATGGATGACACGTTACACATAGCCTGCACCCTGAGTGAGAAACGGAAAGAATGAAGGAAGTAAGGAAAATGAGTGATCGATATTGAACGATACTGACTGGATGACACGGGAAACGAGTGAATGAAGCGCCAGCTGGCAGCTCTTCAGTCGGCACTACCCAGGTAGGCAGCCCGTAGTGTAAATGAATGTTGATTGTAAAGCGCTTAGAGCTTGGTCTCTAGCCGAGAATAGGCGCTATATAAGTTATTCATTATCATTATTATTATTATTAAGTAAGAGAGTGGATGTAGGCTGTTACTTTGGTGTGTTGGCTGATACCCGTTTTACTGTAATGAGGTAAGAGAGTGGATGTAGGCTGTTACTTTGGTGTTGGCTGATACCCGTTTTACTGTAATGAGGTAAGAGAGTGGATGTAGGCTGAAACTTATTTATTGTATTGTGGTCGTGGGCTAGTGTAGGCTGTAACTGAAAATGTTTTGATACGTAATATATGTGAATGTTGGGTGTTTCTTGGTTTATTGTAATGAGGTGATGGGCGTTACGGTATAAATGGTAAAAAGGTGATGGTAGGCAGCGCTGGTTGTCATTCTTTTAGTATAACGGATTGGATGTTGGATGGTACAGATGAGGGTAGCAGCAGCGGCCCCAGTCGTGTCCTACGCTGCTCCAGCAGCTGCTCCTGTGGTGCATCACTACCAACCCGATCTGTGAGTGTTCAGCTTTGTTTGTCTGTCAGTTTTTGATCATTTCTTTTCTCTTGCCCCCTTCAGTGGTACTACTTCCACGCCGCTCATTCCTTCTCTCTCCCACATCCAGGCCTGACCTGTTTCGATCTCAACACAGCCAGTCCACACAGAGCAATCAATATCAGGTCGTCGTGAGGCAACCCACGAGACGAGTCGCTGCACTTCCACCGTGTGGTGTTCAGTGGTGCCTGTCCTGACCCCATATAGGACACCAGCCTTCTGACGACAATGATTCTTAGTCTGTGAATCAGTGAGGGGTCCCATTCCCGGATGGATGCAGCTAAGATGTCGTTCGTCGATCCTTTTGCACCAAGTAGAAGAATGTGTTGAGATCAACGTTCCATTGGTCATACCTTCTTAAGTACATGTTTAATCTCCTTTCTTTAAGACCCGAGTTTCCCAAATCAAGACAAGACACAACAAAACATTTCACGTCAGAAAAAAAAACTTGAGTGCAAATGAAATAAACTAACAAGAATGAAGTATGACTTACACCAAACTGCATAACCTTTTCCATAAAAACGTCGGATAGAGTGAGCCCAAATAACCATCAGATTGGTCAGCTTAATCATATGCCATAGTAGCAGTATATTTTCGGATAAATGGATTTCACGTAAACTTTGGACTGGTCAGCTGAACCATATACTTAATATATCAGACAAAGACAGTAAACGCTTAAAGCATGAAAACAAAATGAACATACTTGCAAAATACTTGTTTCGAAATAGTCATTGGAAGTGTCAGTTAACAAGGACAAAACAACGCTCCTATGATCAAGCGGAATACTGCATAATGTTAAAGCCACCAGTTACGTTGACTGAAGAACTGTGGGATCTAGCGCAGCTTCCATGTTTTTCTCTTTTTTTGTCAAGGTATACAACTATTTTCAAGCAGATCAGAAAACCAACAAGGCTCTTTTTCTGGTTCTGAATTATTCCTACTTCTTGTACCTTTCATTTTCATACAGCAGACATTCGGGAAAGCGCAGAGCTCCGCCAAGGTCTAGTGGATTCTGGATCTGCCCTCTGATCAATATACGCTCTGCGGACCCACATCAGAATTTAACTGATCCGTTTCTGGTTTACTTTTCATCTGTCCACCAACTTCTGTTGAAATCGATTTTGTAGTTTTCGCGTAATCGTTCTGGCAGACGGACAGACGAACCTGGCAATGTGGGTGAAAATACGATCTCTGGTGCGGAGATAAATATATCATTCTTATTTCTCCAAAAGCTGCTCTCAAAACGAGTTAATGGGGCTTGTCATTACCCGCATCCAGTATACATGAAGTTTGTCCTGGCACAGTGGGATACGGCGCGGTGCGAATCGTCCTATATAAGAGAAAGCGAGACCCATTTCACCACTCTATCACATAACACCAATGCTGAAGGAGTTTACATTACACCACGGTTGAAGGAGCTTCAGTGGCTGCCTGTTAACTGTTGTCATCTGTACAAGCTGGCTGCTGTTGCCTTCCCTTTCTGTGACGGTTCTTTCCCCCTTACCTGTCCTCTACTCTCTGCTCATACCAGTTATCACGTACTCTCCGCTCCCCCGGTCAGAAAGTTCTGCACATCCCAAAGCGAAAACTAAAATCGTTTGGTGCACGTTCCTTTACATTTGCCGCCCCAGCTGTGTGGAACACAGTACCTTCCACTTACGAAGCCTGCCCATCTTACCCTTTTTTTTTTATAACACAGCTACACGCCCATCTTTTTACCCTATCATTTAGAAGAGTACTGTTTCCCACATGTGGAACAGAGCAAGCATTGCAGACAAGATGTAGTCGTGTGAATGATGTGGATGGACTATGAAAGCACAATGGGCAGTTTTTTTTTTTTTTCACTAAAATTTCGCTATGCAAATGCTATTCATTATTTTTGTTATGATTATTAATAGTGGTATCATCAATATCAGTATTACTATCAGTTGTTATATTATTATTATTACTATTATCATTATTATATTTTCATCACTATTAATAGTAATAGTAGTAGTATTCTGACGGGTTGGAGTGTTACTTGAAAGAGTCTGTCGTCTAAAAGTCAGTGTCTCGGCTTAAAACAATACGATCAGTTTTTCATTGACCTCCCAATACCATCCCCACTCATTCCCTTCCATGTGTACTCTTATAACAGTTGAAAGGCTTTCTCAATATTTATTGCAGTTTGACGACTTTTTTTTCAACGGATAGAAGTTCTCTTTGGGAAGTGGGAGAAAGAGAGACAGGTGGGGTGGGGGGGGGTGGTCGGAAAGTAGGTGAGGAGGTTGGGAGGGGAAGAGCTAGCGAAAGGGGCGAAAGAAGGGGTGGAAGGGAGGCTGAGAGAGACTGGAAAGGATGACAGGTAATTCTTCGATTATTCCACTGACTGACTGATTGACTGGCCGATGTGCTGTGTTGATATCACTTTGTTTTGCTCTTTTCTTTCAGCCGCGTACCATACGGTAGGGGTAAGACATATTCGTTTTGATTAATATCCCCCTGTCTGTCTCTGCGTCCGTCTTTCATTTCTATATCTTTGTCAAACATGTGCGCACGCGTGCACGCACACACACGCGCACACACACACACACACACACACACACACACACACACACACACACACACACACACATACACACACACACACACACACACAACACACGCACACACACACACACACACACACACACAACACACACACACACACACACACACAGAGTTACGCATGCACGCGCGCGCACACACACACACACACACGCACATACATACACAAGCACGCAAGCATCTACGCACGCTCGCAAACGCATGCATTTACATATATGCACTCGCACATGTATTGTTTCCAGTCACATACGTTTTTGTTGCATTTATATTTTTTTCTGTTTCTCTCTTACTGTAATCAATGCTGTCGTTCTTATTTGTGCCCGTCTGTTGTTTAACTTGTATCTGTCTGCTTGCCTGCCAGTCTGTCTATGTCTGTCTGTCTGTCTGTCTGTCTCTTCTTTGTGTGTGTGTGGAGCGCATATGCGTGTGTGTGTGTGTGTGTGTGTGTGTGTGTGTGTGTGTGTGTGTGTGTGTTTTTTGACTTTTTTTTTGGCATTTCTCAACATATTCCTAAGCAAGTTCATGAATATCTGTTCCGCCCCTCTGTTGCCTCTTGAATATTTTCGCTTCTGGTTTATTCGCTTTTTGTCTCTTTGTTACACTTCTGTCATTATTTTTTGTTTCTTTTCTGGTCTTGCCTTTCTGTTTTAAACGAAGTCATTCCTTTCTGTTTCAAGTACATGCCTCACATGTTGTAGGACTTGGTAAAGATGTTTGAGTCCTCCTGTGAGTCGACAGGGAGGGAGTGTCGTAGCCAGTAGTGTTGAAAACGTTGATGGAAGCAGTTGTTAATTCTATTTTTTATATGACGCAACTGTTTTGGGAGATAATGTTCGGAAACATCTATGATCAGGATGACAAATTGCTTTTAAGCGCGCTCCTTGAGCAATGAAGGTGAACAGTACTATGTTTTCCTGGACTTTACACACACACACACACACACACACACACACACACACCACACACGCACGCACGCACACACGTGCGCGCGCACGCACGTACAAACACACACACACACACACACACACACACAACACACACACACACACACACACACACACACACACACATATGAAGGCACGCACATACCTCCATGAGCAACGTTCTCCAGCATTTTTTCGATCGATCTAATCGCAAAGAACAGTTTGTCCCCTCTCACGTCATTCCGAGAATACATGTTTGTTTCTGGGATATTATACGTGTGACTGTCATTGTCATATACGTGTGACTGATATTTTCTTCCATTTCAACTAATATACGGTCATTGTGGTGGAGTTACCGACTCGTGGCTGATTGACATCTGGTTGTCTGGTCTCCCTGTCACTTATTAACCTTCTAACATCTTTCTACCGAGGATTCTTTTCTAACGTTGTCTAGCAATTGAGGACTCTGTTTATGCGTAACAGAGTGCATAATTGGTCTTTGCCTTCGTATTTTTGGTTTTTCGTTTGGATGCACTGTGGTGTGTGTGTGTGTGTGTGTGTGTGTGTGTGTGTGTGTGTGTGTGTGTGTGTGTGTGTGTGTGTGTGTGTGTGTGGCCAGTGTGTGTGCACGCGCGCACGTACATGCCTGTGTATAAATGTGCATGTATGTGAGCGCCCGCGCGTGTATGTATATATATATATATATATATATATATATATGTGTGTGTGTGTGTGTGTGTGTGTGTGTGTGTGTGTGTGTGTGTGTGTGAGATGTCATACGCATGCGCACATTAATATTTAAGTGTGCATTTGAGTGTGTATGTGGGTATGTGTGTTGTTCCACTCTTCTCCCTCAGTCCCCCAATCATCTCTCTATCTGTCTCTGTCTCTGTCTCTGTCTCTCTTTCTCTGTCTCAGTCTCTCTCTCTCTCTCTCTCTCTCTCTGTGTGTGTGTGTGTGTGTGTGTGTGTGTGGGTGGTGTGTGGTATGGCATGCGAGTGTGCATGTAAGCCCTTTTAGTCGTCATGTGATGAACTTTACTGGTCCCATTTCCTACATGCGCACACGTCCCCGAAGCAAAGAGAACTGAAGCACTTGGACATGGGATGCATCACCGAGTTTCGCACGTCATAGAATGTTGTGCTTAGTTTACTTTAATCGTGACGACTTATTCATTTTGCATGTCTTATGAAAGCATTTAAATGTGAAAAAAGGACTGTCTGTTCTTTTTGGCACATTTTTATTCAGCAGGCTTGGTGATTATTGGATGTTAGAGGATATAACAACGACAATGCTTCAGTCGAAGAAAGTACAGAGTGTTTGAGGTTCTTCAAGAGAGACTTACAGCTTTGGTAAAATGTCATGTGTGCTTCTCGCGCGAGTGGCTCACGGTGATCCAGAAACATCATAATATTGAGAAGTTGAATTGGCAACAAAAGGGACCAGACCCTCGTTCACGAACCAGAGAAGGTCTGCGAAATGGGCTATCAAGGAAACGGTTTTCTTTCCTTTTCTGTTTCTGTTTCCTTTTTCTTTCTCCCCTTTTTTTTTTCGTTTTCCTTTTTTCTTATTTTCATTTGTTTTTTTCTTTTTTTTTTCTTTTCAACTGGAACAAACCAAACCCGATGTCGTTCGGTCACGCGTTGGAAGCAAACGCTGTCTTGCGTTGTCGTTTTGTGTTCGGGACATCAGCTAGAATTGTGTTTAACATGGGGTGACAAATCAAAGAGTTTGAGAAGTGCCCTTCACTTTTAGCGTCATGATCTGTGTGGAATCAGACCATTGTAACTACTGGATCCAGTCCCGCGTTTTTCTGTTGTTTAAGAACACTTCTTCTTCAGTCAAGGCGATGATGCTTGATGGACCCCTCCAGAGTATATTTGTTTTCGAGGCGATCGCCATCTTTGTGCAGCATGTGGTTCAGGTCTGTTTCATTGTTTGTGACGAAAGTTACGCACGTCACAGTTGAAAAGGTCATGGGGTCATGGAGAAACACGCTGTAAATGATTGATGTGAATGTGCCGCAGTAGAAAAGCGCGCTGCTAAGAGCTGTGAGTGTGTGCGCAAGAGAGCAAGAGAGCAACAGGACCAAAGGACCGCGAAACAACAGATCTGTGGTGAGTATGATACAACAGAGCAACAGCTCTGTAAAAGAGATGGTTGTGATTGTGCCACAAACAACAAATGAGCTGTAAAAGATTGTTTTTCATGTGCCACAGTGGAGCAGTTGAACTTTGAAGCATTATTTATGAATGAGTCAAACTGGAACAATTGAACTGTAAATGATTCCTATAAGTATGGCGCATTGGACCAGTTGAACTATAAAGAATAACTATGGGTGACCCAGTGGATCAACTGAACTGTACAGGATTGTTACGAGTGTGCCACTAGAGAAAAGTTGATACAGAAAGAATTAGTATGGACGACCCACAATGGAACGCTTGAACAACGATTCTTTAAGTTATGACAAGCTGCAGTGGAACAGTGAATTATTAGGTACTATTATGGGATGATCCACAGTGGAAACATTGATCTACAAAGGATTGTTATAAATTTGCCACAATGAAACAGCTGATTCATAACGGGTTGTTACGTGTGAGCCACAGTGGAACAATTGAACACAAACGGTTGATATTTTATGACGCATAGTGGAATAGTGAGCTACACAGAATTGTTATGGGAGATCCACAGTGGAATGATCGAGCTCTGAAAGATTGCAATGGATGAGCTTCGATGGAATGATACCCAAAGATTTGTTACAGGTGTGCCACAGCAGAACGGTTGAACTGTGAAGATTTGTTAACAAGTGTGCTACATTGGTACAACAACAACAAAGTGAATGGTAGCTGTGGATGTGCTACAGTGAAACAACACCGCGATTGAGGATTGGAAAGAGTATGTCTTAGTGGTACAACATCCAAGTAAAGAATTGTCACGAACATGTCGCAGTGGAACTAGAACGGTCAAGGATTATCACGAGTATTACTACTAAAAGGCCAACGTGACAGAAAGGATCGTCACGAGTATTACTAAAAGGCCAGCGTGACAGAAAAGATCATCACGAGTATTACTAAAAGGCCAGCGTGACAGAAAGGATCGTCACGAGTATTACTAAAAGGCCAGCGTGACAGAAAGGATCGTCACGAGTATTACTAAAAGGCCAGCGTGACAGAAAGGATCGTCACGAGTATTACTAAAAGGCCAGCGTGACAGAAAGGATCGTCACGATATACCACATTGGAATACATGACTATTGAGGTTTTAATTTGCCTTTATGGATAAAAATCAGGGGAAAGTACGGATTACCACGAGTGAGGCTTGAGTAAATCAAAATAACAGAAATGATCTGTCCTGAGAATGAAGCGGTGGAACAGCAACACAGTAACAAAAGGATTGTATCGAGTATGCCTCAGTGGAGCAATATCATCACAACGGATTGACATGAATGTGCCTCAGTGGAGCAATATCATCACAACGGATCGACATGAATGTGCCTCAGTGGGGCAATATCATCACAACGGATCGACATGAATGTGTCTCAGTGGAGCAACGACACAACAAAGGATTGTCTTGAGTATGTCTAATTGGAGCATATCACACCACGGCGGATCAACATGAGTGTGTCTCAGTGGAGCAGCGACACAACAAAGGATTGTCTTGAGTACGCTTCAGTGGAGCAATGTCATCGTAACGGATCGTTACGAGTGTGCCTCAGTGGAACGCCATTATAGTACACGATTGCCATGAGTGTACCTCAAAAGACCACTTCAACAGTCAAGAATCGTCACGAGTGTGCCTCAGTCTAACGCCGTCACAGTAAAGGCTTGT
This sequence comes from Conus betulinus, assembly GCA_016801955.1. Lineage (NCBI taxonomy): Eukaryota > Metazoa > Mollusca > Gastropoda > Neogastropoda > Conidae > Conus > Conus betulinus. Next base: position 762,368 of record JADBJO010000028.1, on the reverse strand, counting down.
CATGAGTGTGCCCCAACAGAACAAGATCGCAGGAACAGTTAGTTACGAGTGTCCCTGAAAGGAACAGAATCACATTCAAAGACTGTTTCGATTTGTCATACATAGGAATGTAAAAAAAACGATTTTTGTAAGATTATGCAACAGTTAAATAATGTTCCGAGCAGCAAACATTTTGTACTGTGCGTGTGGGTCAGAGAACAGCCTCCTCTTCCGATAGAAACACACGATCTGATAGAAGCAGAATCCACTGATGTGGTCTCCTTCTTGATTTGGCTTGCGATAGAACATAGGCGGATCTGTGAAAATGGGGCAGAACCCACCGATGTTGTCCATGTCTTGATTTGATATATTACACACAATTTTTCTCTGACCAAAACCAATTCAGCGATATTATGTAGTCATTTTTCATTTGATCTGATCTGATGATCTGATTTAAACATGTTGTGAAAGACTTTGTTACAGATTAGTATGTTACTTGATCATCTGCCTTGCTTTGAATTCTGCTCTTGACATTTTAGTTTGTATGTAGTTGTTTCTATCTTGCTAGCAGACCATTGCGTTCAGCATGGTCGGCTGGGCTATAAAGTACATGACTTGATTAACTGTCTTTTGCTTACATTTCCAGGAAGACTCAATGCTGTTTCCATATTATGTCCTGCATCACACGTCATATTAACTCATGATTGATAATCATTTTTTTTTTTTTTTTCCTTCTTGTCTCCGACTTTTAACATTGACACTGTGTTCTGTATTGCTAAGCTAATTTATACAAGTTGTTCACTACAGTTGTTGTCTGTCCAGAATAAGTTTGCTTATTGTTTGGCACTAATGATGAAATTCATAGACATTCTAACAATGCAAGCGTGCTTTGACTGACAACACCAGTGGAAATAAAGTAGGCCAGTGGGCCACATCTATATGCACAATAAAAGCCTTCCAATGAGGATCCCCCAGTAAAACTTTTTTTATGTAAAAAAAAACATTCTGGAGGTTGCTTTTGATCAAACGGAATATGATTTGAACATTGATATACAGACTTTGTAGATGGTACACCCATTTTGTTAAGGATTCCTGGAGATCGTTATCGATTACATTAGATTGCAATTTTAGACACTGGGATGGAGGCATTACAAACTGACTGCTACACCCATTTTGTTAAGACAAAACGCCGCAGAAATCGCGGTCTTTAAAAGAAGAATCTTCATTGGGAGATGAGTTTTTCAAAGACCGAAAGATAAATACATTCCACAAAAGCAATATAAGTGAAGAAGTCTTTACAGGGAGATTAGCTTGTCTGGAGAAAGAGAAATACGATTCACAAAGAAACGGTCTTTGACGGGGAGAAATCTGTATGGGGACATTGACCTAGCATCGACAAAGAGAAAAATGTAACTAATGCTTCTTTCAGTGAATAGATGTTTTATTGGAAGATAAATGAAAAGAACGGTATTGAAGAAAATAAGTCTTTTAAGAGCAAAGAGGTTTTTATTGCGAGATAACTGTGGACAAAGGGGGATATATTTAAAGAAAAGTTCTTTAAAGAGGGGAAGTCTTCTTTAAAAAAATAGTGTAGTACAGACAACAGATATTTCAGACAAAGTGGACTCTGTGGCGATAAGGTCTTCTATTTGAGGTTCATTAAGTTTGGACAAGGAGAGACAATGGTCATGAAAAAACGATATTTAAAGTGAAGATGTCTTTATTGAGAGTTAACGTCTCGGAAAACGGGAGAAAAATGTTCACAATAACATGAAGAACTCTTTATTGGGACATAAATGTACGATGGAAAGACAGAAAAATGTTCCACGCAACGATGACGATGTAGAAATCCTTGCTGGTAAAATAAATCTAGTGCAGAAAGACAGAAAAAATGTCGTACAAAAGGTTTGCAATGAGTGATGAATTCAATATAGGCAAAAAGGAAAAAGTCAGTAAAAAAAGGTCTTTTTCAGTGAGAAAGTGCGAGTTACGAGGTAAATTGCATAAAGATAAGAATGTCTCACAAAACAGTATTCTGAACAGGAGATGTAAAGAGCAATGTTTAAAGGAAGATACGTTTAGTGCACACAGGGACTAAAAGGGTCCGGAAAAATTACCTTTGAAATGAAAGAAAAAGAGTCTTCATTGGGACATACACCCAATAAGGACAAAGATGAAAGAAAAATAATCCTAAGTGAGGAAGTGCATCTTGGGAGGAAAAGCTAGCATAGAAAAAGGGAAATAGTGAAGACAAACGGACTTTCAAGCGAAGAAGTGCTCATGGGGAGATAGATACAGTACAGACACAGATTTTCTATATTGAAAAATTCTCGCAAAAAGGGCTTTAAAAGAATCGTCCATACTGGAAACTGCACCGTGTTTTCGAAATTCAGACATTTCTACTTCATTCAGTTTTGTTTTCGTATTTGATTTTTTAACTGCACTTTTTTTTTCAGAACTCATTGAACATATTGTGAATTGAGAGCTTTATTTATATTATCGATTAATGTGTAGCCGATGAAAGTTCCCAAATTAGCTGAGTTCTGCTAATGTTTCATTTTAGCTCACTATTCACTTAATAATGAAGAATACTAATGTTGATTTCTATAGCGCCTGTTCTAAAAAAAAAAATAGGGCTCTGAGCGCTTTACATAACCAACACATAATACGGTTATAAGATAAGACATGACAAGCTAATAACAAGACAGGAACTTACTTTACACAAAAGCAATAACAAGGAACATAGTGCAGATATACCACAATAATGTATAAACATAATTTACACAAACCTACACCCCCCTGTACACACACACACACACACACACACACACACACACACACACACACACACCGTGCGTGCGCATGCATGCACACGCGTGACCATACACCCACGCTCACAGATACACGCATGCACGCACGCACACACACTCACATCAACACAGCCCTGCACACACAAGTGACACAACCAACAGGCATTCACGCGTGCACGCGAAAACCCACTCAGGTACTCGGAAGGTGGATTAGGAAGTGAGGGAGGGGTAGCTTACGACTGTTGAAAGAAGTTTGTTGTCACGGCGAATTTGAAAGAAGAGGGTGAAAGTAGGTGTCTGACACTGGCAAGTGTGTTCCAGACAGTTGGTCCCTGGAGGAGAGAGAACGTTGACCAAAAGATTTTGTTCTGACAGAAGGAATGCGCAAGAGGCGGCTATTGGCAGAGGAACGAAGCTGACGGGATGGGGTGTTGATGCAGAGGATGTCTGAGAGATATTGTGGTCCAGTACGTGAAACAGAAGAGAAACAGATAGAAGCCAGCTTATAGTCAATTCGACTCTGAATTGGCAGCCAGTGGAGGGACTGCAACAGAGGAGTGACATGTTGACGTTTTTTGATGCTTTGCAAATAAACCTGGCAGTGCTATTCTGGACCTTCTGTAGTTTATCGAGTAGGTACTTTGGTGGGCCAGCCAAGAGACCGTTGCAGTAGTCCAGCCTTGAGAGACAGTGGAAAAGAAGTGTCTGATTGAACTGATCTTACGTATGTCAGATATGCTGCCTTACAAACATTAGAGACATTGTACGTGAAAGAAAGGGTGGAATCAAAAGTCTCACCGAGGTTACGAGCCTGGGATGAGAGTTGAATATCAGAACTTCCCATGCTGATGGAAGAAGGAAGAGAGGGATGATCTCAGAGTTGGGGAGGAGCAAGGAGAAGAACGTCAGTTTTGTCATCATTCAGCTGCAACTTATTCAAAGTCACCCATTACTTCAAATCTTGGGAACAGCTTTGAACATCACTGACAACATTCTTGAGTTCTGATACAGTGATTGACTTGTGTATCTGAGTGTCATCAGCAAAGCTCTCATGCAGCAATGGGTGCTGATCGATGATGTCAAACACAGGTCTGATATGCAGAGCAAAACAGAGTTGGCCCAAGGACGGACTTGAAGTTTTTCCATCCAGTGTATCGAAATGTGAATTACGGCAGTGTTCGTAAAGAAGCAAAACTAATGTTCTTGTGTACTTAGGGCGGAATGACAGCTTTTTCCTGGTGCAATAGTATTATGGTGTTCTTTCTCGCGTTGCTAATGAAGAAAAACTAGATTAAACATTGACAGACTTGATTACTGCTCGTTGGTGACATGTTGTTACCCAGAAAGAACTTAGCACTAATCCTGAATGACATTATCAATGTATTCTGAAGAGCATTACTGATCCTTGATAACATCAATAATCCTGAAGACATAGTATTAATATTGGTGAAAAACTATTAATCCTCAGGGACATGTTACTAATCGTGGATAGCATTAACCTGAAGGACGTGATACTAATCCTTGATGACATGTCATTAATCCTGAAAGACATGTTACTAACTCTTTGGAGCATGTTACTAATCATTGGGTTTCTATTATTTCAATCCTTGATAACGTGTTACTAATCCTGGAAGACATAATGCTAATCCTGGGGAACATTTTAACTATCCGGGGGAGAGGGCGCATTTTACTAATCCCGGAGGACATTACTAATCCTGGAGCACGTCATAAATCCCGGAAGACATCAATGCTGGAGCTGGTTTGTTTCACTCGACACCCACCTGGCGTAAAGTGTTTGCACCCGAAGCTTTTGTGATGATTGTGCTATCTGGAATGATTTATAATGATTGACCACATACAACACGTGGGTGTTTTGGGTTTCACCATGACACCCACTGGCAAGATGTGCCATCGAAACTTTTCATAGTGGAGGGGCAGTCCTAGTTACTATTCATATCGAAATTAGTTCTGCATTTCAGATTCATCCATTTATTATCTGTTTATTCACTTATTCGCTCAAAAAGACAGGTGTTTTTTCTTATATCTTGATGTTTAAAGTTGATAGGTCTGGAAACATTTTTGTACTTAATTTTTCTGTTGACAATTAAGAGTTTTGATTACATTGAATTGAAATGTTTGCTTCTGTCATGTACATGTTGTCACACTGTGCCTTCCATTCTATGTCTAGGTTATTATGGGGATTATATGGCACCTTGGTACTAGTGAAGCTTTCGGTAAGCTGGAAACCTCCGAAACACACACGTTTTTGTTACGCTTCAGAGGCCTGTCTGTCCGTCTGTGTGCATCCTTTGCCGTACCTTGGCACACTGTCTAGAATGTTCCAACTAACTGTCACCCTACGGCGTGTGGCCTGTCTGACTCTCGCACCCTGTGAACTAGACTCACTTCAGTCTGCTGACATTGGCTAACACGCATCTTTAGCTGGAGTGTCGACTTTGGAGATCTTGAAACAAAAATGTGTCTGACAAAATTTGTCAGAAAATGCTCTCTGACAGAATCATGGTCTCGGAAGCATAATAAAACGGTGTGCTTTATGTCAGTTCCGGTTTGTTTTCGTATATTGTGGATATTTTTCAATTTATCATCGTCAAGAACTTAAAGAGGAAAACAATGTTGTCTCAAATGATGTTGTTAATTGCAGTTTCTGTCATTGAATAAGTCTTTCGTACTAATTATTATGACTACTTTGATGAAATGCGTAGTTTGAGTTTTGGTAATGATGCCAGTTTTTTTTCTGAAGGGAATTAAGATCAAGTACTCAGTTTCTTTGCCAAATATTTTCGAACATGTTTTGCTGGTTTTAACACGCTCTGTAGTAGACAGTGAGTTGTTCCTGTTTACAATTCCAGAAAAGATGAACTAAGCTCTGATAACTATAGATTGAAAATTTTTATTTAAAAAAAAGCGAAGAAAAAAAAATATATGTAATATGAAAAAGAAAAACGGGAAAAACAAAACAAGAACAAATGTACATAGTACCAAATCATTACTCACGTTTATATCCTCAATCCAGTTTTCATACCATTCCTCACAAAGTTCAACCGTGCTGGTCAAAATTTATGAAGCGCGTGTTTCCAAAATAGCGTAATGGTTTCTAGTAACTGTTGATCAATGTCCATCAGAATTTGAGTAATGAAGACCTGTTGTATATATCATCTAAGCATGGATTTCACACCATAGGAAAACCAGCAGAAATGTTCCCAGTGCAAGCTTGAACAGTGGAGACTTAGCGAGTAACTTGATGTATATCTGTTGTACATTCTAGGAGTGTCGTTGTGGAGAAATAAATGTGGTTCCAACCCTCTGACACGTGTTCTGTTTGTTTTGTTGCAGCGTATGACAGTAACCCTGTCCAAAATGATGGCGGCGATAATTACTTTTCCTACCACTGATCTCGCCTCCTCGTCTGATCTCCATCCTCCGGGGGGCGAGGGAGAGAGAGAGAAAGAGAGAGAGACAGACAGAGAGGGTCAACAGCGTTGCCTAGCGATGGTCGCCATAGCCGTGAACTTTGACCGTTTTCTTGCTTTCAGACCTAATATTTTTTTTTTCTTATCGTCATGTAAAGGAACAAAATTGATAAATAACTAGCTTCAGATGTCCCCATTCGGAGAATATCTCAGGGCAGCATGGGAAAAGAGTCTGGTTAAGCGTACTGTGATTTGGTAATAGCTTCCCAAAGTTTGTACAACAAAAAAAAAGAATTTTTTGAAACCCCCCTTCCCCCCTGGCCTCCAACAGCCCCTTCCCCACTTTCCGTTTACTGTTCAATTGTATGGAATCAGATTCAGTGCACAAAATAGACCAGATTTCTTTTTTAATGTTGTACCTATGGATCATTAATCATGAAATGATGAACACCAGGATATGTCTTTTCAAACAATCTGAAAAGAAGGCAGTTTGTTTTTTCCACTGATTGTGAACCTTGAATATTCTCAATGCTTAAAGAAACTCATTGTTTACAGACGTGCCAGGGACCTGTTTGTTCATATTGTTGACATATGTTATCGATCATTGCACATTTAATGTGTTTAAAACTCGTGGAAAAGAGGCGGGGGGAGTGGGGGATGATCCATAAACAAATTGTTGTTTTTTGTTTATTGCATGACGGCATAATTCCTTGGGTCTCAGACTGTGACCTTTTTGTTTAATCCAAACTTGGTTTTGTATATAGTTGCAAAGTTAGACGACCGCAGGCGGAAATCTAAACAAATTATAAATAGATGTTAGCGAACCGCCAAAAAAAAAAACGTGAACAAACGAATCACAAGACAAAATGCGACGTGTTTCGACCTCTTAGGTCTTCTGCAGGGAAGATACAAAACATTAGGCCAACGCCTATCTTGCGCTGAAGTGATTGAAGATAAGTGATTGCTCGTTCATTTTCGTTGTCGTAATGGTTTTGTATCTTGCCTGAAGAAGACCTAAGAGGTCGAAACGCGTCGTGTTTTGTCTTGTGATTCGTTTGTCTACGTCCGTTTTTTTTTTTTTTTTTTTTTTTTTTTGCGGTTCGCTATCATACATTTAAAATTTGTTTGGTTTTGTATAGTTTGTTTGTGGAGTCTGTACATAAATACCTGAATGAGTTTGCTTCGAATGCTTCTGGTGTCCATATTGATGTATTAGACCCCCGTGACTACTGTGTTAATCAACAAAGATGTCACTTCAGGTGGTTGCCACAGAAAGCAGCGAAGCCGTAACTAGTTCCAAACTGCTTTGATCAATTTAATAAAGATAGCAAAGTGCAAGAATCTTTCATTGAGCATTTGATCACTTAATAAAGATAGTAAGTGATAAGAATCTATCTTTAGATATATTTCAGGTGAAAACGAGAGCAGTCAGTATGGCAGAAGTAACTTATGCGTGAAAGAAACGGGGATGGAGGAGAGCGAATGGGGAGTGGGGGCTTCTGAAACGTACCAGGGGTTGGTAATAGTGAAGAAATTGGGCAAACACGTTTTTACCATTGGTCATACGGTATACGTTACATTTATGATCATTGAGTCCTATGTTGTGATTTTCATTATGGTAGGGAAGGTGTAATATCTTGTTAATGCAAAGAAATGGTTATTGTTAATTGATTTCGTCAAACAAAACAACTGGCAAAAAGGAAACTTTCGACCATAGACAAATCGTAAAACACAGACAAGTCTTTCTTCGTAGAAAAAATCATGAAAGATATGAAAAATACAATTTAAAAGTAAGATATTTACCGAGTTATCAAGATTGTCAGCTGATAATTGTTTGTTATGAATCTCTCTCTCTCTCTCTCTCTCTCTCTCTCTCTCTCTCTCTCTCTCTCACACACACACACACACACGCACGTGTGTGTGTATGAGCGCGCGCGCGCGCGCGCGCACACACGCACACACGCACACACACACACCACACACCACCCCACCCACACACACACACACACACACACACACACACAGAATCGCACATACACTGGCACACACTCACGCACAGAGTCATTTTCAATGTGAACAAAACGGAAGCGGTATAACTAGCTAACAGAGCTAGGATAAGACCTCTGCCTGGGGTCCATAACGGTTCCCGAATAACCTAAGCTAGAACCCAAAGGTCTGTTCAGTTCCACAGACTGTGAGATGTCTAGAACCCCAGGCCTTTCCATACGATAATACGGACGTATGCTCCACAACGAACTTTGCTTCCACTGCGCACGCAGTGACAAATCGTAGCAGAAGGAAAATGTGTTAGCACCAGTCAATGTATTTTGAAGACTTCAGTAGCTTAATGTTGAAAATGTGTAGTGACCAAGAGGTATTCGGGTTTTTGTGAAAATTTCACTAAAGCACAGGCTGCAAACAGTTCTCTCTCGATTAAAGAAAAATTCCATTCTGTATACTAATGGACACATTCATAGTCCGGACAAAGCCACTAGGATATAAACAGATTCATATCAGTTAACAAATTCATGTTGAATAATTCAAGCAGTATCGACGACATTGCTCCGTGGAAAAGGCAGCAGCCGAACTGATAATGGCATGTCAACATATACATGAAGCAAACCGCGTGCTTCATGCACATTTAGGCGGGATTTCTTTGATGCATGTTGAAGGATTGTCCATTCTTTTGTTTTTGTTTTTGTTTTTTTAAAAAACTCCTACTCGCAGGTGTTCTGTTTATGCCTTAAGCCAGGATTAAGAAGCTTGGAAGTCCTCACGAAACGACACGGTCGTCCCTTGCTGTGACGCCATCACAGAGTCCTTTATGAAGGACATATAAATGAAGCAGGGCGTCTTTTGATTTGTTTTCGTTGATTTTCCACCATGTTGCCAAGCTCAGAATTCACTGATTTCTTTCTTTGTAGCTTGCTGTTCCAACAAGGAGCAGGAGTTATCCCATAGATACTGGAGAAGACCATTTCCTTCATTGTAAATCGCAGAGAGCCAGATCTTAAGACTGAGTAATCACAAGCATATGAAGAGCGGCGAGTAAGAAAACCACTCAGTCTTCCAATCATACTGCTGGAAAGGTGTGATTCCTTGCGTGCTGAACAGCTCATCTTAAAGATTTTTATTTTTAACAACTGAAAACTACGGTGTGTTCTGAGAAATTCATGTTGAAAGTATAAAAAAACGACGACTTGTTCGTGTTTTTGGTAGCCTCATACATGCGCTGACTTATGTTTTTGATTTCGCACACCGAGGTCTTCTTTGAAATAACACTGTCAGGCATTTCTTTCGAACTCAGACTGCTGTGTTATGTGAAGTTCATATTCTGCTGTCGCTTGAATCTCGCGCTGAAATCCCGCCATGCCACCACATTGTCAAAAAGACAGGCCAACTTGTTACGACTCTGTCTTAAAATAGACAGGCTGACACCTCTGGGGAGCCATCAGAAAATGAATCAGTATATTCAACAGCAATAATGGCCTTTTCATGCTTATGTTTCTCTACCCGCTTAAGGTTACACTCGAACATTTTCTTCACCCAAAATGGCAGAGTCAGCAAGCGGTTCCCATTTGTGTTTCACAATTCTCGATTTGTCACAAAGATAATCATGCTTTTGACACAACTTGTTGTTTCATCAAGCTCACAGCTTTATTTAGCCAGTCGTATTTATGTATGTCATCCTGTTTATTCATGTTTCAGACGTGAGAATGTAGTTTAATATGATTTCTGTCGTTTGAATCTTTATGCAAATCATCAGCATGTTTTGTAGTGGTTTTAAGTCGTAGTTCATAGTCCCTGTCATTCATACAAGGCATCATTCACTTTTAAAACGATTTTTCTTTCTAAAGATCACATATACGGTAGGGTAATTCGGGGCAACTTTAACCTGAAAATTTACAGATACAACCTTGATAAATCAGGATGAAAACTGAAATGCAGCGTCAAGTCCGTCACATGATGTCTCGTTTCCATACAAACCATGGAATGACACGCAAAAATGGTGAAGAAAGAGGCACAAAAACATGTGAAAGGATTTGGAAATTACTTTAGAAATAACTGTAAAAAAAAAAAAAAGAGAGAGAGACGATGATAGTAAAACAAATAGGTAATACTTTGTTTAAAAAAAAAAAAAAGCTTGAAACGAAGAAAAAGTTAAACTTCAAGAGGCATAATATAGACATGACAAACAAAAGTATTGAAAGAGTATGTCAAATAGATTATGATGATATTGCTGCACACGTTGTTGAGCATTGTCTCTAGTGGTTTCTGTACATATGCCCATGTCTGTGATAATGTATGTGAAGGTATCATCCACATTTACATCAAGATTAGAGATCGTTTGGGAATCACTCTGAAAAAAAATCCCCATACTGTATGAGCTGATATTAGTAGTTTTGCGTTGATATTGTTTTTTGTTTTTTTGTTTTTTTTTTTTTTTTTTTCCTTTCACAGTCCCATTTACTTATCACTAACAAATTTGATAAAGTGTGTAAATTCTGTGTCATACCAAACTCGTCCAGAATAAAGTTTTGATGGGGAATGCACCGCTGTTGTATTGTTCCGATCTGTCTGTTTTCTGGTCCTTTTTTTTTTTTTTTTTTTTTTTCTTTTTTCTCCCCCATTTCTCTTCGCACCCCCTCCTACCTCTGCTGTCTCTGTCTGTCTCTGTCTGTCTCTCACTCTCTCTCTCTCTCTCTCTCTCTCTCTCTCTCTCTCGCTCTCTCTCTCTCGCTCCCTCTGTCTCTCTCTTTCTCCTTTCCTCCATTCCAACAGCTCTGGTTTCAAGATGGTCGTCTATGTCTTTTTGTGAACAATCGATCCTTGCACGTCTTGTAAACAAAGATTTTAAATTTTGAAAAAGAAAGTGAAAAAAATCTTATCTGTCTACAAATACTGCAATGTATTTTGCAGCGGCCATACATCTTCAGCCACTACAAATTTTCATCATTTTCATTTTCTCCGGGGAGGATCGTGCATCCATTGCTTTGGATTATCTAGATTACTGGGGAAAAAACTTGCTGAACAGATATTAATCAAATTTGCTGGAAAGATGAAACGGGCGAACTACAATGAACTTTCGGTTTGCGTCCGGATGAAAGGTGGACCCAAGATCCGTCCAGCTAACTAATGCACAAAAACTGCCGAACCGATTTGTTCAAAAGTGAGTGGCTGGATGGAATGGGGCCCCCAAAACGAACCCAGGAAATTTGGATACGGAACGAATCCGGATCAGTGGCGAATCTAAAATCCACTCCGCCGAGGCAGAGGTCTGTGCTCACCCGAATACCGTTGTAGGTCTTTAAACTTATTCATGATTCATTATTTGTCTATTTGATTTATTGTTTACGCCTTGTTATGTCTTCACATCAATTCTTTTTTGTGGCGACTAAGGTTCTGTGTCTTCTGAATGAATCGGACCCCAAAATGTCCAGACCGTAATGGGTTACGTATTGGCATGTCTTTTAGAAAGCCAGCCAATCCCGGACCTGTAAGCTTGACTCGTCACTGTTGTTGCTGTCACTCGTCCCGATTGCCGTGAACTGCTGTAAAGCGTGTCTCTAGTTGGGATGTTTGCTTCTCAGGCGCTCTGTCGTGAGGCGACAGTGGAGTGGATTTCGGGAGAGGATTTGTTCACTGAGATGGCGATCTTGAATCTTGAGCTGGGAATGTTTGACCTCTCTCTCTCTCACTCTCTCCCTCCCTCCCTCCCTCTCTCCTCTCCTTCCCCCCTCTCACTCTATCTGTCTGTCTCTCTGCAACCTCCCCCATCCAATGTGCCACAGTACCACTCCCAAAGCCCAATTCTCGCCCCCCCCCCCCCCCCCCCCCCCCCCCCCCCATGTCATATCTCTCTCTTTACAGTTCGTTATGTGCCAGCAGTTTGCATTGGAGAGAATTTCGTATGTTGGTGGATTTTCTTTCAAACAGAAAAGCAGGACATCAATGATGACAGAAGCAAGACAAAGATTACAAAAGCAAGGCATCAAAAATACGAAAGGAACACTTCAAAGATAAGAAAGCAAGACAAGAAATGTAGCCGAAGCAAGACATCAAAGTCAACCAAAACGAGACAAAAAGACAGCTCAAGCAAAGATGTTAACTACATGAGCAAGACACCAAAGACAAAATAATAAGCAGGGTATCAAAGTCGGCCAAAGCAAGACAAAAACATAAGCAAGATATTTTGAATAATGATTAAGACAAAAAGCAGCATAAGTGATACATCGAAAACAAAAACAAAGAACCAAAAGCAAGACGTTGGACATAGCAAAAGATAATACGACAATGCATCAAGGAACAAAGGCAAGGCATTTAAAGAGAATAATGCAAGAGATCAAAATTTAAAACAAAATACGGAGATAACAGAAAACAGTAACAACGAAAGCGAGACACCAAAGACAATGAAAGCAAGACAAAAGATGGAGGCAAAACATCAATGATAATGAACATAACAACCAAAGAAAACAAAAACGAATCATCAAGAACAATGAAAGTAAGGATCAAAGACGACGACAGCAGGACGGAAAACATACCAAAGGCAAGACATCAAAGGGGAAACAAAAGCAAGATATCAAGCTCCGACGATTTCTCTTTGTTCAAAGAAATGAACGAAGCAAATCTACGTCTTGCTGTTTTGACTTGAATTGTTCACACACAAAATTAATGCAATTTGTGGAGCTGCCTTACTTCGAGGATCTTTCTTTATGGCTGCTGTTGGAACCTTTTCTTGTGCCTGACGACCTCAAACAATGAAAAACAGAAGCGTGCGTGATTTCGGAGAGATATACATGTTCCATAGTTTGCGAAAGCACAGAACACAGGAGCAGATCAGCAGAGGTGGCGATGGGAAGGGAGGACACAGGGGAGAGAGAAAGAGACAGAGAATCTACGGATCATACGCCTTACCCTGCCACCCACCGCTTCATCCTTCACTGCTTCCTTTCCTGGACCAGCTCAACAAAAAAATGAAATAAAACAATATTTTAAAATGAAATGAAACAAACAAGTAAATGAATAACCTACTGGCAACTCCAAGAGGGCACTCCGTTAAAAACAACGACCATGACAAGACAACAATGACAATCATAATAATAATAACGAGAAGAAGACGTGACAGAACGCATTAGCAAACGTGACAGACAATGTTACTTTTTGAGTGTAAATAAGTATTCCTCGGAGTGTAAGGAGTTAACGGCCGTAAAGAAGAAACAGTCATGTTCCATTTAAAGGGAGCTTCTGCTCTGAAGACTGCCCGCTGTTCAGACCTCCCCAGAGTTTCTTCCTACTCACAACACCATGTCAGCCTGAGTACAGACCGGCCATCGACCCAGCTCCAGTCGTCAGAAACGTTGGTAGGATCCGGAGGGGGTCAAGGGCTTTGCCATAAACGGGACTTTGTTATTTCAACCGTTTTTGGTTCCGCTCAGTCCGGTCCTGTTCCTTCCGCAACCCCGTGGGTCGATGGAATAGAGAAGTCTGTGACAGAAAGATATCTAAGGTGTGATCTTTGAGCAGAACTTTTGAGTTGTGAACCCAGGTTGCCCTCTAATGTTGAGGAGGGGAGGGAAGGGGAGAAAAGAGGGTGCGGGGGGAAGGGGGGGGGGGGCACAGGAAAGCTATGACATGGGGACTTGGGTTTTTCCATGAAGGGAGGGGGACGGACAGGGGGGGGGGGGGGGGGGGAGAGCTGGAGCGGGGTATGAAATAAGCTTTGAATAAAGCTATTTTTTTCTTGCTTATAGAGGGGGGGGGGGGGGGGGGTTATGACTTGGGTTGCGCATCCAGATGTTTTAGAGGGCGTGGGAATCAAGATTGTGTGTGTGTGTGTGTGTGTGTGTGTGTGTGTGTGTGCGTGTGTGTGTGTGTATGTATGGGCATGACGGGGTTGGGAGGACTTGGGGAGAAGACGTGGCATTTGAATTCAGGTTGTCCCAGTGTGCAAGCAGAAGAAAGCCATGACAGTGGTCGTAAATCCAGATCAAGGTTTTGTTTCTGTCTTGAGTCATTCTGTTTCATTTCTATCCCAACCGTCTTGCCCGCTCTCCCCTCTTCATCCCCATCCCCCCCCCCCCCCCCCCCCCCCCCCCCCCCCCCAGCCCTGTGTTTTCCTTCTTCAGCTGTCTCTCCCTGTCTTTCTTCCATTGTGCCGCCAAGCTAACCACAGTTCGTTTCGCTCTTTAAGCAGGTGTCAAAAATCTTCGAAGACTACATCCAGGTGGTGCTAACAAGGCCCCGCCCAACAACAACATGCCTATCGGTACGTGTGTGTGTGTGTGTGTGTGTGTGTGTGTGTGTGTGTACGCACGCGTGTGAGTGTTTGTGCGTAAGTGTGTTTGATATGTGCGAGAGTGTGTGCGTTTGTGAACGTGCGTGCGCTCGCTCTCTCGCGTGTGTGTGTTTTGTGTGTGCCTACTTGCTTGTCTGTGTGTATATGAGTGCTTGCCACTGTGTGTGCATGCATGCGTGTGTGTGTGTGTGTGTGCTTGCGTGCATGCATGATTGTGTGTGTGAGCTCGCGCGCGTGCATTTTTGTGTGCTTTTGTTTTTGCCCTGCGTGTACATGTGTGCGCATGCGAGTGTTTGTGTGTGCGACTCTGAATCTTATCTGCATATTTTCACTGATGGTTCAGTTTCGTGTACTTCTGAGGTTGGTGCTGCTTTCATGATACCTTCCCTTAACATGAAAAAAGATTTCATATCACCAAAGGTTGTTCTATTTTCAAACTGGCTGATACCTGTGCAAAAGAGGCTTCAATGTGCAAATCGAATACAGTTTATGTGTGATATTCCTTATTCGCTTCTTGAAATAAACAATATGCTGACAAAAGCACTCTGGGACCAGAGAAGAACACAGTACCTTGAAGTTGCCATTCAGAACAGATGGGATCTTACTGCCCCCAACAGTCATTGTATAAGTCCGCCAGGTTCTATTCCGAATCGAAATTTATTGCACAGAATACGGGTGGATGGTTGGGTTGGTTAGGCAGGTTTTTAAAACCATCTCCTTTGTGTGTCTGTGGTCAAAACCTTAATGTATCTCATTTTTTTACTTGAATGTTCCATAACAAAAGCGTATTTTCAATGTCTTCATGATAAAATTTTGTCTAAAAATCTACCTTTAACATTGCATAGTGTGTTTTGTCCCAACCCAGAAAATGGGTGGAATCTAGCCAATTTGGCTGTAAATCTGATCAAGTCTCATCCACTTGGCAGATATTTCTAACGGATTTCTTTTTTGTTTGTTTCTTTTTGGTTTTTAGTGGTCTGATGTACACGTAGAGCAAAGAATTTGTT
>JADBJO010000028.1:634345-734345 GCA_016801955.1 Conus betulinus | reverse complement strand
ATCAACATACCATACAATAAGATACCTGGTCTCTCCATTGTAGTCCTTACAGTTTGTACCTCGTGCAGCCGTCCAGTAAATGAATTTCGTATTCGATCACACACGTGTGTGTGTGTGTGTGTGTGTGTGTGTGTGTGTGTGTGTGTGTGTGTGTGTGTGTGTGTATGCGTGTGCGTGCGCATGTTTGTGTGTGTGCAGCCTAAAACAGGTGTGCTGGGCACCCACAAGAAAGCGGCGGTGTTTGAACTGATCAAAAACGGCAAGCGATTCCCGGACGGCTATTTTTGGCAGATCGAACTGGTAAGGTTGCTGGGTGCCCAACGTAGAAATCAGTGTCTGGGTGTAGTTTCCCTGTGAATTTACTTTACCTTATTCTTCACTCACCCTTCTTCCTTGCTGTCTCACCTCCTTTGTTTCTGCCCATCCTCACGCCGCTCATTGTGGATGATATTTTATTTTCAAATTAAGGAAGGAGATTCCGGATCTCCATATACAGCCACTCACAAGTTTGTCCTGTTGCAACCGAAGCATCTGTGATCCACAGGGAGCAGTCCATATTAAATTGTACGGAGGCAACCCATCAGAGGAGGCACTGCATTACTGCCGACTCATTTTTTTTTCAGTGGTGCCTGTTTCGATCCAAGACACGCAGGATACTAGATACTCAGCCCATCCTGACGACACAATAGTATTGCTGCTGAGCCAGTGTGAGAAAGCGTCCTCCGCCGTTGGGCGCCTTCGCGTCCATTCAGTGACAATCCCCATGAACTTTCTGGTATCGAGCGACTTTGACACGAAATCGTCGTGGGCATGAACATTGAGCGGAAAACAAAACTGGCTTCACGCGACAAGAGCAGGTCATGAAAGCGACAGAATTCAAAACTGTTGTTGTCATACGATGATCAGTGAGGTCGGAGATGATGCAATGGAGTTCCATTTTGGTCGGTTTCCGCTCCTCACGCTTCTTTTCTAGGGCCGCATTCTTATAATGATGTGACAGGGTTCTGAAAGCCGTCTCCCATGGAATTTCAGGCTAGGCGTGTGATTGGGCATACGTATACAAATTGTTCTTGGCCGTGGCCGCAAAGGAGTGCCAGGCGTTGCGAAAAATGATCTTTTCAATGTCAAGCATGTGCAAAAAGAAACTGATTCAAATGTCTGGGGTCAAAACCTAGTAAAGAACTGGAATAGCTCAGCACACGTTGGTCGTTCAAGCAATGGATTCTATTTGTTTTAAGCCCTACCCATGTTGCTGATTTTTTGATCCCGAAGGAGGGGAGGGCCACATAGAAACAAAAACTATGCAGAAGGCGTTGAAACTGGACCTTGTTTCACCTCGTCGTTATTCAAAAATGATCTATGGTCTGTCCATTGGGATACAAAGTGATTCGTGTGTATGGAATCAGCCACTGTCCATTTGAGCCTACCTCTCTTGGCAACTGGTGTTGGTTTGAGGCATGACTGTTCATAAATCGTACCTCCGCTTTGCCCCTAATCTTTGCGTGCCCCTAGAGACACTCGAAAACATATTATCATCGCATCCATTCATCATACTTTACACATTTAACAGGTAAGTTTTGGTTAATTCTTGAGTGAGTGAATGTGACGATAATTTTCTCCTCTCTCTTTGTCATTCTCTTTGATCGTGAAGGCGCAGTGTACCCATAGAACCTCTGAAATAGGGTTAGATAAATTTGAAATGTATTGTTATTATCATTGTTAACATCCTTACAATTATTATCATCATTATTGTTGTTCTTGTCGTTATTTATTCCCAATTGTTGTTGGTTCCTAGTTGTGTATGCGCAGTATAACAGAACAACTTTTCTGAATGATTGGTCATATAAGTGTGAAACTCTATTCTAATATCATTGTTATTATTACAGATCATTTTTTTTCAGTTTGCTGTTTGCTTTTTAGTAAGGGACATTCACCAAGCAAATCATTGTCGCATCATCATATCGTTGTCATCATCAGCCGCATAATCGTCATCGCCGTCGTCGTCGTTGGCGTCGTTTATTGGTCACCGACGTTCTGCTGTCTTGTTATTGTGGCATCCTCCTGTGATTTCATCCTCCGTGCATCATGCACGTGCTTTTCTGTATTCAGGACCGTCTTCATTCACCAACAACGGGAGGACGATGAACGTAAGGTGAGCAGGGAGGTCCTTTCTGCTGTGCTTCTGGTAAACGGGCATGTTCTTGTCGTCCGCGTAGTCTTATTTCACTCACCGTACGTTCACGCACTCTCTCTCTCTATCTTCTCGTCTCTCTTCTCGTCTCTCTCTCTTTCCCTTTTCTCATCAAATAGATAAAAAGAAGAGAGGTCGACGGCCCTGGGGGGGGGGGGGGTTGGTGTTTGGGGGGGGGGAAAGGGGGGGACAAACACGGTGGCGTCAGGGGGTCACACTTGTTCCTCTCCTGGTACGCAGTAAGACTGTGGTCCTTACAAGGCAGCACCGCGCAAAGGAAAAAGGGTCGGCGAAAGCAAAAGCAGGGTGGGGGGCACGACACGGACAGGGGGGAAAAGCGAAGCGGGGGCGGACACTGACACACCACGGAGAGGGTTCATACGAGGGGCGCATAGCGGATGACCCGGGCTCAGCAGCAGGGGGAAGGGACGTGAGCACCGGCAGGCAGTAGGACGAGAGTGGCAAAAGGAAGGGCGAATAAAGGCACAGGCTGACTAGCAAGCACGCCGCAAGAAAGTAGGACAGACGACAGGGGTAGGACTCGGAAAGAACACAACAGAGCCGCTGCCATTATACCCGTCTGCGCCGCAGCGTTGACCAAAACGCCAGAGGAAAAGCATGATTCAGAGGAACTGAAAGAAAAAACCGAGCATAGTAAAAAAAAAAAAAAAACATCCCGCAAATTCAGGCTCCGTGAGGATAGGGGGGTGTCGGGGGCAAACTGCCATCAGTCAGTGAGCAACGGAAGGGAGGGACGGTAAATAGACGGTGAGGGGAAACATTGATTTGTATGGAATGACAAACATACAGGGGGAAAGATACAAGGGCGCCAACTAACAGCAAGAGGAGGCGGCAGAGCGAAAACGGGCAGGGGGGGGCAATGGTCGAGGATGGGTTCTGGTGCATCGGGAAACGCAAGGAAAGGAAGGGTCAGCTGCAGAGTATAGGGACCGTCAAACGCAAACGGGTCTATAGGCAGGTCCACTGTTGGAGCTGAGGGGGGCAACGTCAAAGGGGAGAGAGACGGCAACCAAATCGGGAGGGGACGGCAGGCGGACCGGGGGGGAAACAATGGGAAAAAGAAAGCGAGGAGAAGAAAGCGCAGGGGCTGGGGTCGGGGGCGGGGGGGGTCGTCGGTTGTGCTCGGGTGTGTGATTGACTACTTGTGCCCATGCAGAGGGTGGAGGCCTTGGGAGCGCCACCGTTGGTGGTGTGTTTGGGGGTGTGGGGTAAAGTTGGGGGCGCAAGGAGGGCCGGGGGGGGGCAGAGCAAACAGCAACAGGGAGGCGCGAGCACGGGACCAGGGGCAGCGGGGACGCAGGGGGCGGCCAGCAGACGCAAAACGGACCCGCGGGAAGCACGACACGAGCAGACAAGACTGAGCGGAGAGAAGAGAGTGCAGGAGAGTAGAGGGGGAAAAGGGGGCACGGGATCGTGCAGGGAAAAAGAGCGAACGGAAACGCGCAGACGCACTGCGCCAAAACGGCCAGGGGGGAAGTAGGGACGAAGCGCAAGGAACTAGATGAGGCAGGTGACAAGGTCTTCCACCGGCAAAACTATGTAAAGAGCATATAGAAAGCGTGAGGTATCACACAAAAAAAAGCACAGCAGAAAGGAGAATGATCCGCAGAAAAAGACGTGGGCGTCCGGTGCTGGTCACCGGGCTGCATACGTGCATCACACGACTGCAATGATGACTTCAGGAACGTTTGAACAATGATCAGATTCTTCTTTGTGATCACTATACGGCATAAGAGAGCTGTGGTAATCAACGTCGCATTTCTAAGTCCAAAGCGCAGTAGGTATGCTTTAGGACAAACTCCGATGGAGCAGAAAGGCAGAGCCAGAAACGGGCGGCGGCTCAGCGCAAAAAGGCGCGGGGGGGGGGGGGGGGGGGGCCGTGCTGGGCAGGCGCGATTCGCATCGAAGTGCTTCGCTGTGTTAGAGAGTGATTTTTTGTTTGCGCACAACGCTTACACGCGTAGTTTAAGTGGTGCGCTGAAGGAGACCGTGCGGGGAAGTGCGTGGAGGGTGTGTGATTGCTATGTTTGTGTGTTTTCCAAGCGGGAACGGCAACAGCGTGACAAGGCCTTTTTTGGGGGGGTGGCCGGTTGTTGCGCAAAAGAGAATGAACCGGAACCGCGGCACAGCGCGGTGCGCGAGGCCAGGGGCAAGCGGGCGCGAGCAGAAGCCAGCAGGGTGGTTTCGAGTTGTCGCAAGATTTACCGGGCATAAGGGCCAGGAAAACGCAAGGCAGCACGTAGACACCGAAGACGAGGAACCCGAACACGGAGGGAAAGAGTATGATCGAAGAAGCGACAGAGAACGGCAAAGCAGCAACGTAGAGGCCATAAGAACGCAGACAGAGCGGAAGGGGAGAGCAAAAGGTGATAGAGAACGCGCATACCAGGGGCGTTGGCTGTTTATACTTAAGAAAGAAACAACAGGCATGTTTGTATGATACATGCTTTAACTAAAGTACATACAGAAGCGCTGTATCATGACTTGGGACCTGAAGGGGCAGAAGTAAATGCAGGGCGAACCTGGAAAAAATCGGCAAAGGGAGGTGAGAGGGTTCCGTTTAACAGCCCGGCATGATTACATATGTGAAAGATGGTTTGGTTTGAGTGCGATCCAGAGGGATGTGTGTGTGGGGGTCTCAACGCGGCCATTCTCTTCGGGGCACGTGTGTTATGGTGAGGTTGTTGTGGGGGTGTTGGTATGGGCACAAGTAGTAATACCCGCGTTAAAAACCGTGCGTGGTGCCGTAGGTGGCTCCACTTTAGATCTATTTTTTGTGGTGGGTGAGGTGAGAAAGCAGTTTTCAAGCAGCGCGGGGTTAAGAAGAGAAAGGGGGGTGGGGAAGGGAGGGCGGAAGAACACGCTGAGGAGATTGTCGCTACAGACCTCATGCTCCTCGCTCTCTCATCTCGGGTCATCCAACTACAAACACAACAAGACAGGGAGGAATTCATCTAACCGTCATACCACAAAAACAATCACCTCGCTCGTCGATCTCGTCCATCTCTTGTAATACGCCGGCGTGTGCCGACTAGCCAGGGTAACGGCAGGCTATTATAATTAATGCCTCCAGACCACAGGGACAAACAATTGTAAAGTGGATCATGTTAGAAGCTACAAGCATGTGTTTAGGCCTTGGAACTGGAACAGTTGAAGAGCCTGGATTTCTTTTTAAAAGAGGATTGCATGTCAGAGTGGAACAGTTTCAGAGGTAAAGTCACAATATCACTGATAAAAAAAAGGAAAGATTTAACACCTAGTCACAGATTCAGGAGAGGATAGATTAAATAATCGTCAAACAAAAATGATAATTATATACAAACATAACATTACCCGAATGTGGCTGAACTGATCAAATATTAGATTTTAGTGTTTATTGAAACTGTTTAAATACAGAAATGAAATACTCCAAATTTTTTTTCCCTAAATACACCTGTTAATGTCAGAAAGTACAGTATAGACAATCTTTTGGGTAGACAGGTCTGACAGATTGAAGGGACACGACGGGCAGACACAATGTTCTGTGTATGTGTGTTCCCCAGCTACTGATGAAGCCGGTTAGACTATGGGCTGTCAACGGAGGTGCTGACCGATGTGGCAGAGAGGAACCTCAAAGTCCTGTCTACAGTCATGCTCTTCTGGTGCGCGCCGTCTCCACCCCACGAGATGCTCCCATGATGGTGAGGAAAGCGTACGTGGAGGGACAGGTGTGGGGGGGTGGGGAGAGGAGGAGTGAGGGGAAGAGGAAATCAGAGAGAAGAGTATCAAGGTAGGGATGGAGGGTGGTGAGTGGATTGTTCTGTTCAGTACAACACTGTTTCTTTTGATGCTGGAATTTCACTACTCTTTATAAGAAAGCCTTCACATGTTGAAAGAAGTGGCTTTAGACTATTTTCACAGATTCTGAAATTATTTTTTTTCAACATGTTAAAACAAGAAATAGCTTTTTGAATTCTGATTATACCAGAAGTGTTTAACATCTTCAGATTCATATCAACGTAGAAATTTCGTTCAGTTTTCATAGAACTGGATGCTTTTCAGAACTAAGCTAGTGCTGCAAGATAATTGTTGCAAAAACGAAAAACATCCAGAGCTCATCTTTTGTTTTTTACTGCATAGGAAGTGTGCAGAAAACCATGTTATGATTTGGATAAGTTTGGTTTAGTTGGTCTGGGTTTTGGTTGGTTTTATTGTGGATGGTTTTGACTGGAATTAGTTTGGTTTGCTCTCATTTTGGGGTGGCTGGACTTCTTTTTCGTTGGATTCAGCTTAGAAAGTTGGTCCAGCTGGGTTTTTTTTTCGTTTTAATTGAAAACAACATGAAATGTTTTTGTAATTTTTGAAAGATAACATTAAAAGTGTTATTTCTGCAAAATTTCAAGACCATAGATTATACAGTTTTTGAGATATTAAGTTTTAAAATCTGGTAAAGAATGGCATTTTTAGCATTTTAGCTACAGAGCCACGTTTGGACCCACAGATTTCCTGAACTAATCATCCAACATACAAACTGGCAGAATTGTTATAAATATAATCAGTCTATTTTTTTTCTTTTTTTTTTTTTTTTTTTACTGTTCAGTAATTTTCATTCCTGAGCTGTGCCTCTTTGAAAATGGCAAAATTGCTAATTTGTCCATGTAGTGTGTCATTTTTTGTGTGGCGAACACAGGGTACCGTTACTTCATGATGCATAATTCAGGAAGGAAATGTGCCACAGGCAAAATTAAGGTATATGTTTCTGACTACCTGAAGACGGGCTGAGTTCTGTCCTCGGTGGTGATCATCGTGTTAGTGGTCGTTTGACAGGGTCCAACCCCCCTTCAACATTGTCACTACGCTATTACAGAGTCGTGTCGCGTTTGGGGGTCCCTCGCTGTGGCTGACGGGGACCTACAGACGAGGAGGTACGGCATTTATGGGGGGGTGGTCAAAGACTATTAATTTTGTTGGAAAAAAAAGATGACAGTTGGGTCTGCGGTCTTGCGTCGGTCGCCAGTGTCCGCGCCCCCGGGACAGCGTCATCTGGCAATTCGTCCCGCGTGCGCAACACCCGCTGCGGGTTCGGCGGGCAACAAGATAAGTGGAAAAGCGGAAGCAGGAGGGGGAAAAGACAGCGGGAGGGGCGAGTCACCAGGGGAGGCAGAGGCCATCCACAGGAAGGAGCAGAGAAGGAACGGGGGACGGACGGCGAAGGTGGCTCTGTCAGGGACAGCCAGGAAACCGCGGGGAGACAGGCGCCCACGTCACGGAGGGGAGCGAGGTGAACTAGTGAAGGGGGGGGGGGGATGTCGCTGGTCTAAAAAGGCGTCCACTCCAGAGTAGGGACTATGTGAGCAGCGGGGGGGGCCGGGGCCAGGGCAGGAGGGCAAAAGGGGGGAGGGGGGAGGACCACAGGACACAAAAGCAGAGGGGATGCGGTTCTTGGTTCAGGGGTTGGGCTGGCCAGGCGAATAGGAACGCCAAAGTTTGTCCCACATCACCCACAGGGGAGGTGGTGAGGGGGGGTCATTCAGGCGCTAACGTGGGGGTTGTTTATGCGGGAGAACGCGAGATTGCGTGGGACACGGGGGTGGAGGAACTCCGTTGTGATGATGGGCTTTTCTTGTGTGTTGGTGTGAGAAGTGGTGCTAAGACGGGGCCGGTGCAGCAGGTTGGTTCGTGGTATGACGGTCAAATTGCAGAGGTAGGGCAGAGCGCGAGTGGTGTCTGCAAAGAGGCATCGGAGACGAGACAAGCTCGGTGACCCGGCAGGCAGGGGGGCCTGCTTTCAGGGTCGGTTAGGCATAGGGAGGGGAGAGGCACAAACAGGTGTGAGGGCACCAGGGGGGACCGGGGCAAAGGTGCGGGCCCGCCGGCGAGGGGACAGCCGTGTCGGGCAGCACAGCTAGTCCGTCACAGGCATGCCACGTACGCATCGCACGTGCACGGGCCGCGCAACTACACACACACACACACACAACACACACACACCACAAGCACACCACACACACACACACACAAAACACACACACACATAAAAAAGAGGCTCGAGGGCGCTGTGTCGTCTCACTAAGCATAGAGCAGCAGTGTAGAGCTTGATAAGTTAACGAGGGCCTGTATGTACACTTTGTAACTGTGACTGTGCGCTATGTTGTTGGATTTAATGAATGATAAACTGAAAGTTTGAATTCAAGAAACAAAGTGTGTTACGTAGAGGGAGGGAGCAATTTTTATGTTGGTGGGGAATCCCAACCCCAACTAGTGACCCATTCCTCGACTGCCTAGTTATGGACATAGTTTGAAAACACAAGTAGCACACTCTCAGAAGCACACCACATTGTCCCAAACTTTCAGTCTCCAACTTTTCAGTGAATGTTTTCCAAGCTAAAAACACATAACAACTCTCCAGTGATAATTATTTTCGCCTGAAGTTAGGGGTCGCCGTGTGCGAAAAGCATGTTTCCACCATCTGTTCTCTGCAGGAGGTCACAAAGCCTACCACCATGCAGTCATGGAGACAGAAAGTGGCGTCACACTTTGATAATAACTACTGCTTGGAAATGTACTAGAAAACGCCACTCACGATCATCCCACCCGACAAACACGACACATGACACACACATACCATACACACATCACATACATCCTCACCCCACACACACACACCACCCTACAATGCACAACGCTGACAACACACCACACACCACACGACGCACCCAACTTCGCCGTTCCACATATGTACGTCAGGGGTCTCAGTCCGGGCATAAAATTCACGGGAGCGAGAAAGAAGGAGAGCTAATGGGTAAGGTGTGAGAGTGGGCTATTTACAAAGTTAAAAGAAACACCTCACCTCCTCACTAACCGCAACACAAGACAAAGTGAGCTAAAACTTACCTTGAGAGAGGGAGCCTTAACCACGGTGCGCAATGTTCCAACACAGGAAGTGTTAAGTAAATTAATGGGACCACACAGCACTAGCAGGAGTTTCACAGTGAAATTGCAGCTAGGTGGAGTGTTCGCTGCACATCCCTCCCAAAGCACCTCACAACCGTGACCCTCATTTTCCCGTACACCCCCATGATCCAATTTCCGGCGGTGCGGTCACACCGTGCTGGTCACTGTGCTTTCTCGCCATAATTCCATTGCCTTGTCAAAAAGAGGCATTGGAAGAGGTGTAGCGGGATGAATGTTTGTGGAGACCTTGGAGTTGAAAGCTGTGTGTGTATGTGCAAATTTGAAAAATTATTGATGAAGTCTCTGCTCAAAAATATGTAGACACCAACGAATCACAAGACAAAACAAGTGCCTTGCATGTGGATGATGGTGTGTTGTGTGTGCAGGTGATAAGGTCTGGGTCTTACGCAGCAAATGTGCGTGTTCTGACGTATGAAATTCCCATTCTGACACCCCTGGAAGTTTTTCTATCCCCCAGATGATTTTCCCGGTTGTGTGGTGGTCCTTCATTACAGATCTGAGCATTGTGGTCACAGTAAAAAAGGCACTTGCATTCGATCCGTCATGTGATTCAAAGGTGGATAAACAGAAAAAGTAACTTGGCCTCATGGTTTTGCAGAAAGTTTTGACATGAACATGTGTAAGACAACAGTGTCTGCGTCTGTGAACTCGTGCTCCTGGGGCTTAAAAAAACAACAATGAGGCCTGCATCCAAGATCATGATGTGACACCCAGTCTATGATTGCAACCAACATATCATGTGAATGTGGTGCAAACGTGTGAACAAAAGGGAAAAAAGCAGACGAAATAAGAATATGCAGGGCTTTTGCAGACATCAAAATCAAGCATGGGGCAAATCTGTGGGCTTGTGGGGTGATAATCCGATTGAATGGATAGGCTCCAAAATGAAGCACTCCAACACTGTGGGATAACGTGGCAAACGCAGTTCAGGCTCCCAACTAAAAGAGTTAACCATGGCTCATGTTCGGACCATGGAAGGGGGGGGAGTGTGTAATAGCATTCAGTGGCGGGCCGAGTACAGCACGTCCCACATAGTTCGGGCAGTTGCAAACACAAAAAGGCGACTGCAGTACGGCAGTTAAGTAATGGCTCTTCGACACACAGCGTGAATACATGGTGTGCTCATTCCTAAACTCACACTCGGTTGAACGTTCTTGGGCTTGGTGAAGGGCAGGAGCGTGGTTAAAGTGTACGCGCGCGTGTTGTTACGGTGCATTCTTCAGTGTCGCTTGCAGCAAACACAACCTGCTTGTTGGCAGTGATTCGGGCATGCCCTAGTTTGATCCATGAGTACTGCGAGGTCAGTGAACTCCTTTGTGTCGCAACATGTCATGGCATTAGCAGGCTATCTTTCTTTTTTTTACCCCTCCCTTCTTCCCAATTCAGTGATGCTGTTAACCTTTGACTCAATGGTCCTCCCTATTGCTTTTCCCCTACTGGTACCATTTATCAGTGTTACTATATATTTATCTTAACCACTCTTCCCCTGCTCCAGTAGATTGTTAACTTTTACTCATTGACCTTCTCTATCCCTTTCCACAACAATTATTACTGATATTACTTTTATCATCGTTACTGTCAGTACTACTGTCATCATATCTCTCATTATCAGTACTTTCATTGTCACCCAGTTGTAATTTAAAACACAACAACAAAACCTTTATCATTATTACCTACCTTATTAGTAGTAACGTCATCATTATCACCATTTTGATCACTATTATTATTATTACCATTTTTAATGCTTTACCATTTTCATCATTATAACTGTTGTTACAACTTCATAGCTACTACAGCTATTGTGTTTGCTAAAATTATTGAAATTATTATACATTACAATATTTCTGACTGTCCAACCTACCACTTTTCCAACCTCCTATGTCATAACTATCATTATTACTATATTATCTTCTCTCTCCCTTTCCCTCCCGATCTCCTCCGATCTTTGTCTCTTCCCTTATTACATACATGCCTTCCCTACGCAGACGACAAACCGTATTTCTACGGCATTAACAAAAAAACAAAGTAGCTGCGGCGATTACAGAAATTTATTTTTCGTTACGGTAAAAAAAATTTTCAACAAAATTTCTTGAACGATTGCGAGTTGAAGCAAACGATGCTTTTGAAAGCAGAAGCAGAACACGAATGGTAAAAGGGACATAAAGCCCCGCCTTCATCAAGCAGACGAATAGCGTATGTCTCCAACGGCTTTCTGCTATAGAGGGACATTAAACTCAGTTATTCAAGCAAATGATGCTTTTGAAAGCGGAAGTACTAAACCGGATACTGTAAGTAATTGAAGTTTTGAGAAACAGAGAAAGAGTATGGATGTGCCAACTGGTAATGCCGATGAACCTGCATCAAAAAAAGTGTCAGCCATCACAGAAGTACCTGGACAAATACAGTGGCATTATATTATCACCAAAAGGTGGTAATAATCCTCTCTTCATTATCATTTTTCAATATTTTGTCATCATCATTATTGCTATCTTTATTATCATTATTATTATTATTATTATCATCATTATTATTTTAACTCTCATCGTCTCTCTCTCTCAACAGCCTAATTTTTATTTAATGCCCATCTTGCTCTGAATTTAAGAAGATACCTGATTGCTTGCTCTTCATTTTCATTGTCCTGAATAATGTCTTGCATGAAGAAGACCTAAGAAGTTGAAACGCGTCGTGTTTTGTCTTGTAATTTGTTTGTCCTTGCAGTTCAATGGACCTACTTATAACTGATTTTTGAAAATTTGCTACAATTTATGCTTGCAGTCACCTCACTTTCAAACAGACAAGTTCATAAATCTGATCATTTTCATGATGTTCGATCATTTGGGTTGGTTGGTTGGATGGCTGGTCGATACTCGATAAACTGAGTTAGTGGACTGTGTAGGGTGGTGTATGTGTATCATATGTGGTTGGTTGGTTGGTTTATTTTGTTTTTTTAGAAAAACAGTCAGGGTGGACCTACACTAAATGCCACGTGCAAGTGCAGGTAGCTCATGCCCGACGTGTGCTGTTCTGAGGCTGGCTGGTGGGCAAGAAAACCAAAGACAGCATGTTTTTTTTTTCTCTCATCATGCAGATCAGCATCTCTCTGTGATACACAACTGCTGCAGTAAGAAATCAGTTCAACCTGTGCCAAGATTGTACCTGTGTTTTGAGGGTTTGTTTTTTCAACTTATTAGTGACCGACAACAGTTGCAGTCAGAACTCAGCCCCGGGTATCGTTAATTGTTCTTGTGCCAAGATTATCCCCATATCTGTTTGTTTGTTTGTTGCTGGTTTAGGTGATGGGGTGGCAAGTCATCACTATGATCACAGTTTTTGTTACTTTTCTGTGTACCAGCACTAAATCTGTGCAGTGAAACGCGTTGGGTTAAACAATTCCTGTATGAAGGTGGTTGAGGAAGAGTGGACCAGGGGAAGGGGCGGTGGGGAAGGGGAGAGAAGAGGAAAGGAAATTGAGAGAATCATTGACAAGGAAAGATCAAAATTAAATAGAAATATGAGTTTTTAAAACTGTGATATTAATCTTGATTCTACTGTTATGATGATGATTATGTTTATCATTTTAATGATTACTATAACAACATCTATCATTTTTTATTATTGTTGTTGATGGTGTTGTTAGCATGCTTATCATTTGATTTTCTATGTGATCAATGATTGGTCTGTTCCGTCCTTCGTTAATTCATATGTTTCTTTCAAAGTGTATATATTTCCTTGTTATTGTTTAAACTTTCCCCACCTCCCAACTCCACCCTCCTTACTACAATCATGTACAGTACATCAGCCAAAGTCAGACGCAAAAATGATCATGCCGCCTTCATGTTATATTTTTCGCCCAAATTGTATGTGTGCTACACTGAAGATACACCAGACTGTGGAACAAGAATCATATGAATCAAAGCAAAAAGAATGAAAACAATACACAAACTGTCCCATCCAGTGGTGAAGAAGCAGTATTTTTGCTTTCCTATTTTTTGGTGATATGATCCAGTTAAAAACAGTACTCTCTTCACCAGTCATTGTGGGGCAGTAGGTGTCTGGGAGGGTCGGTAGTTGGCTTGATTCTCATCAGTCAATTATTGTGTCTGGAAGGTTTTTCAGCCCCAACCAGCTCCACTGGACCAGAGCTGAGTGTGCTATGAGTTCAAATGAGAAGACAGGAACTACATATATGGACTTTCATCCACTTAATGAATGCATGTCATAGAGTGTTGCTGACATTTGCTGCTTCTTTTGGACATGGTTGATGCCGGGAATCGTGATGATGGAGAGCATAGAGTATAGCCCTGTGATGTGAACTCTCATTTAACTCTGTTGCAGAACCTTCATCATCATCACTCCCATTGATCATGTTACGTTATGTCAAAAGGCTCTCTCACTCTGGCCTTGAGACTTATTGTTACTGCTGTCAGTAGGTGTCCTGCTTATATTGTATCAGAACAGGCTCCACTCAACACCACTGAAGTGACTTGGTCAGCAGGAATGCAGTGTCTCCTCTGGAAGGTTACTCAGAGCTGCAAACCATCCAGCTTTCACTGGACTCTATTATGCTCAAACGCACATCATTCTGCTTGATGTGAAAAAAATTCTGCTCACAAAAGGAAAAAAAATAGTTTGTTTATTTGTTTGCTTAATATTCATTTGTTGGTTTGCATATCTGCTGTTCATATAGCCAAAGAGGTGTTTGGAAATTTACTTCCCAGTTCAGTTCAGCTTCTTCTGCTGCCATCATGTTGAAACCACCTGCTGGACCAATTAATCCTTAGGCAGAAAAGAAGAACAAGAAATCAGAACAGAAGTGCACATTCAGGTTGCTTTCTTGCTGTCATGATGGGAGTGCTGCTGATCCCAGTCAGCAATGCGGCCTGTGAAAGTGTTCAGCCTTACAGATTTTTCATCCCTCCTTGGATCAGGACACTACAGAGGCACTGATGATTCTGATGCAAAAAGACCCAAGTCATAAGATGAAGTTAAGTGACATTGTGCTTCAAAAATGTAAAAGAACAACAATGTATTGGCTGAGACAGTGATTCCACTTGACAAAGGGAAAGAAAATAAAGTGTCTGGAATGTCATTCTTTTGTTTGGGGCACACAATAGAGTATACATTCCTCTCAACTGTCCGAAATTTCACTCAATTTTCAAAAACATTTCTCTCAAGTTGCTTAAGAGATTGGCAGCTCTGGTTATTTCATAATGACTTGATATTGATTGCTCCCTGGGTCTGATGGCACAAACATGGGTGTAGTTTGTGTGTCAGGGACCTGGAATGAGTGTGTGGGAGTAATGCCAACATTTCAAACACACCTCCTTGCACTTTGAGTGTTCTTCAGTGCGGACGTAGAGGAGACAGAAGATGGCATAATTAAAGGCCTGTTCAAGATGATCAAAGATGAAAGAGATGAAGCTATGGGGTTTTGATCTTGGTTTGAGACAGGACTTCACCTGACCATGAATATCCCCCATTTCAGTCAGGTCGGAGAGACACGGACAGCTGCAGTGCTGGTAAAGGAATTCAAAGCAAGTATACTCTCAGGGATGTATCTCCTGAGTGCAAGTGACGTGACTGTTGTTGTTCCAGTCTTCCCATTTGGATCTAAAGCATACTTTACCTGATTACTGGTCGTGGCTTCTTCCAACTTCCATTGGTGTATGTTGTTCATGAGGTCTGTACTCCTGCTCCTAGCTGCCAACAGAGACATGACCACTGTACCAGGGTTGCTGGGCTCAATAGTTGTCTTTATCGTCAACTGTCTTGACTTGGAACTGAAGGTAAGCAGTTGACCTATAGTTCCCACTGTGAACAGTTCTTGATTGACCCAGAGAGTCAGCGAGTATTTCTTAACCCAAATTGAATGTAACCGGTTGTGTTTTAACCTCCACAGTGAATGTCCTTGACACCAACTATGATTGTTTTTGATTGGAAATTACCACATATTGGCTGCAAATGTTGATGACTTTTTAATCCTGAAAGGGCAAATAGTTTTCCTTCAGTCCCATCTGTGTACTGTCCTTAACCCCAAATATCAACGACTTTTTTCAACCATTAACTGAGACAGTCTTTGTTCTTTATAATTGTGAACTGTCCTTTGACTTGAAATGTCAACAACTGTTTTTGACCATGAATTGTTGGCAGGTAATTGTTTTTTGAGCTCAGTTTAGTCCAATCATAACCTGATTGCCCCCCATAACCTTGAACTGTCCTTGACCACAAATCGATGAAGAGTATCGACCTATCATCTTTGACCACTTTAACACATCCCCCTACACCTGACCTTGACTAGTGTGTGTTTTATTAAGCTTTTGTTTTGATATAAGACTGATACAGTCTGCAGTTTTTTATGTATGTATGTGTCTCACTGAATTTATAACGTTTTGTTTGGTTTTCTTTTTGAATATATGAAGGTTTGTGATTTGTAATCTTTCTGAGTGTGGTGCTGTGTGATCAAACAGGCTCCTATTCCACCCATCCAGTGTGTGTAAATAAGCCATAGAAGCCAATGTCAAAAAGTCAGGAGAATGGGGAGGTCATAAAGACGAGGGTTGTCCCCCCCCCCCCCCCCCCCCCCTCCTCCCACATGATTTAAACTAGCATGCATTCTACCAGAACATGCCGAGGTTTCTGTGGGTTGATCATATATCTTACAGAGTGTATGGTTGTAAATATGTGCATCCTATAAAATCATTGAAATGATGGTGACAGATCAATAAATGGTGTGTTGAGTGTGCGTGGACGGGCTGCAATGAGAATTTTTTTTTCTGTTTTTTTTTTTTTTTTTTGATAAAAGTTTGCTTCCCACCATCCCAGTCTGTTCACCCTCCCCACTTTGAACTCTGATCACCTGCATGCTTGTATGTAGTCCATTATGTTCGTTATGTGCATCATCTCTTAAAAAGAAGGAAAGAAAGAACCCAGCTGAGCACTCAAGTTGGCATAGATAATTTGATTGGTCTTTTGTTATTCGACTGAAAGAAGATCTACGATAGGTTGTTATTCGACTGAAAGAAGATCTATGATAGGATTTAAACAGAGTGAGCTCCTAAAACTCCGGCAATGCCCTCATGATCTTCAGTTTCCAGTGCTGGATATAGAAATGGAGTCGAGGAGGAAAAAAGGGGGAGGGGGAAATCATGTATTGCCAAGAACTGGGCTTTCCATTCCATTTCTGCAATGAGGATCCCACTATAGTAACTTGTTAAACCTTCGAGTTATTCATTGTGTTAAATGCTTTCCTCTGACACAAGCTTAAATGCAGAAGCATGAGCACTATTGAACGACATGCTTGAAAAGTGTCTCAGAAAAGAGAGTGTAAAACTTAGTATTTGTGGGGGACGTCTGCAAGATTTGTCACAATTGTATGTAATTCATGTGGTTTCAAAGTGGGAAGGGGTAGGGGGGGAGAAAGAGTGCAGGCTGAAATTGAAACAAGAGCAAAGAATGAATTTCTGTGCTGCCAGGTTAAGAAATAACAAACAACAAAGGAAAGGCAATGCATTTCAGCTTACTTGACCATCTTCAGGCAAGACAAACTATGTTCTATGTAATAATCTATTTTCTTTTTAGAATAAAGAAAAATAAAAAAGCGAAGGACAAACACTCAGCAGACTGTTAACAAGAGTCCGATGGAAACCATTGGGTTAACCAGCTGGGACCCGGCTATTAAATGACATCTTTGCCTCATTAAAGTTTTGTACTTGATAGCCAAGTAGCTCCCAGTACAATTTTATTGCAATGTACCAGTGGGGGCAATCCAAAGCTTGATGAGCAAAAATCACTTCATGTCCATTTTCAAAGTAAAATGCCACCAGGGACTTTACTAAACACCACTTGAATACAATGACATGCCGTTGTGAATGGTACTTTTGTGGTGCCCAGGCTGGGTTTCTGACAGTATTTTAATGGATTTCCAGCTCTGAGCCATACTGTTAAAGGATTTCCACCCATCTTCCACTTGCACTATACACAGGTCTTCTACTCACTGTAAGTGATGTCTTGCCAAATGCAGCCTAATACCCCGCCAAATACAGCAAATTTGGGCTAGTTAATTTTGATGCTCAAGGAGGACTTGGTGTGGGAAACAACAGACAACAGCAGATTAACTAATCTTTCTTACTTGCTTCCACAACAGCTAATTATCAAAATTAAGGAATATAAATTCAATTTTTGTCGAGGTAAAAATACCAACATTAAGCTGGTAATAGCACAGAATTCCAAAATGGATGCAGTTAAGTTTTTCTGAAGTTTTGCATTCTAAATAGGCTTGAAATGAGAAAGGGGAGGGATAGGGTGCTCATCACTACTTGATAATTGTGCATGTGGTGATTATGAATGAATGAATCGATGACAAAACAAGTCTAACTCTCCACTATTTGTTTTAGCAGCAGCATCTGTGAATGGGGGGGGGGGGGGGGGGGGGGGGGGGGGGGGGGGGCAAATACTGCAAATACTGTTGTCATAATGGCCCAGAGTAATGGTCTCATGCTGTAAATACTAGCTTTAAAGATGAAATGCCAGGAGATGAGTAACAGCCTGTTCATCCTTTTTTTTTTTTTATTGTCTTGAACTCTACCTCACCTGATGAGGGTTAAAATGGTAAAAAAAATATGCATTGTTTCTTTGTAATTTGTGTTCTCCTTCATTAGGCAGCACAATAATTCATTTTTTGTTCTTATTATTCATCTGGTTTTTGGAGGTGATGGAGGATAAAACGAATGAATGAATGAATGAAGACATATGCAGAAATGGCGGTCGCTGGAGGGAGAAAAATCATTCTGCTTTGACTGGTTCCATCTTTAGACTGCAGCTGGGCTGAAAATGGTGGGTCTGCTTTGGTAAATATTCTTTGGCTTGTGACAACTGTACATTTTGTTTTTTTTCATAATGCTGTCTGCAAGAGGGGCAAAACACTTTTCAAACACACTTCACTGAATTCACTTCGAGTGTTCTTCAAGTACAGGGGTGAAATTTCACTAATGACGATATAACAATTCAAAGGAATGGAGTGTGGTTTACTGTACATGATTGTTTTATTTTCTGTGATATACAGTGGATAATGTCTACTTGGTTTTGATTGCCTCTCATGGTATGTGATATCAACATTACTATTGCAATTTCTGTTGGCATTTTCTATTTTTCATGATGAACTGATTTATTACATGAGTCATGTAGAGAAAGGGGGGGAGAATTCTGAGAACTGGCTCATTAATCTAATGCATTGTGATCACATTATTTGATGATTATGTTTTATGTGTACGAACAGCACAATCACACACTTACTGTCACATAAGGATCATTTACTTGATTTTTTTTTTTTTTTTTTTTTTTGTACAAAGCACATTCACTCAGCCACAGTCAAATACATGCGTTTTTTTTTTCTATAATGAAGTAAGGACATTTTTCATTCTTGTGACTGGGGTTAACGGGGTGTTATCAAATTTTTTTTTTTTTTTTTTTTAGCAGTTCTGCGAGTTTGCCATTTTTTTTTTTGTCTGTTGGAATTCACATCAGCACAACATACCTTCAGCATATGATTTGTTGTATTTACATCTATTTTCTGTTTTATTCATTTACTTGAACATAATTTTGCACAGCCACTAGTGTTTAACAAATTTCAAAACTGGAGAAAAAAAATGCTCTGTCATCAGCTTAAAACTGAAATCATTTGCAACATGGAGAACCTAGTTTGGCAAGGCTGCATCATAGTTCATTGCATTCATGCAGTTCGTTCATGCTGTTTATGCCTTTTTCTTTTACTAAGGAAGCTGGATCAGTTCATGCTGTTTATGACTTTTACTAAGGAAACTGGATCAGTTCATGCTGTTTATGACTTTTACTAAGGAAACTGGATCAGTTCATGCTGTTTATGACTTTTTCTTTTACTAAGGAAACTTGGTCAGTACATGCTGTGTATGACTTTCTTCTTTTACAAAGAAAACTGGATCAACTTCCACTGGTTCAGAGACTTGATAGGGAGAGGACAATGTGTACATATGAGTAGATACATTTATTGAGGATGAAGACATGCAAATCCTAATGTAAGTTATTTAAAGGTGCATGCATGGGCATGCGCTTACACACATACGTACACTCACTTGAGCACATCAGTAAAGTAAACAAGAAAGACTTCATTTGTCACAAGTTTCAAAACTGTGAATTTGAAAAATCAGTCTTAGTGGCTCCCTCATTATGCAGATTCTGTATACATCTGTTACAACTTCTTTGCCTGTCCCATTGTTTACAAAACTAACTACACATTTCAGTTGCAGATGCCTGAAAATTAACTTTCTATGTTCAGAATTGATGTTGGACACAGATTATTAATTGCTGTCACTGATGTGCCAACTGGGAGGTCTTGGGTTTGATTCCCATCAGTCGCAGTGTGGAATTCTGTGGCCCTGCCAGCTCCAGTGATGCACTGAATTTGTTATGGGCCCTATGGAAAGACTGGAACCACACAGTCAACTTTCATCCATGTAATGGTTGTGTCTTTCAGAGTGTCGCTCAAATTTCCAGAGCAACGCAGAGTATCTCTGGGGCCTGGCCAGTACATGGCTGTATAATGAAACTGTACAGCCCTGTCATGTTGCCTCTGACCAGAATGGAACTCTGCAGTGGTATTCTCTTTCACTGATCATCATGAAAAAGTGTCTACTTTGGTGGCCATTCATGCCCTGTTCTCATGGTGACCTCTCTTGTCTGCCCTGTCACAGCTGATGGTATCGGTGAGTTCATGGGAACTGTCGTTGGATGGACATGATGGTTTCCAGACAAACAGTGCATTGTTATCAGTAGGTGGCTTTCTGAGAATGTTGGATTAGAACAGGTACCCCAGCACATCATTGAAGTGACACAGCAGCAGTAAGGCATTTCTTCTGTTGGGTTTTATCATAGCAGCTGGACACTGATAGCTCCTCTGGACTGCTAGTGCTGATGCTGCAGTGGGACAATTCTGGGTGTGTGTATGGAAGAGCAGTGTTGGAGTAGTGTCAGGGGAGGTCACACAGGATGAGATATCACACAGAAAAAGTGTTTTGTGTCATGGATTTTCACAAGTTTAGACACATCCATGAAAAGACAAAATTAGTTCTTTGACTGTGACAACATTGGTTGAAATGAATTTCATTAGGCACCCACCTTTCTCTCATGCTACAGTTTGCCATCTCTCTGCTGCAATTTGTATGGCTGTTGCTGAACCTTATCAGCACACACCAGAAAGTTCATAACTGTTGCCAGATTGTACAATGCACAAATGATTTTGTCACACACTTGACAAACCTTCAGTGCCTTTCCCATAAAGTTAAATTATTCAAAGCAGAAGTGGTATTTTGTTAGAATCTTTTCTCTGGCTTTTCTGCTGAATCTGTCTGACCCTCTGTCCACCTGTACTTCCTCCAGCAGATTCAAGAACGACACAAAATCTTCAGCAGACACACACACATTCTGCTGACCCTGGTATAAAATCTGAAACACTTGATTCCACTCTGACTCTTATAATACATTAAATCTCTGAAAGTCACTGCCTAATGGATTGGCAGGAGACAGAGAGCACCGCTGCTTTTCCAAAAACACACTAAAGTGAACTGCAGTTAGCTGCTTTTTCCTGTCTTCTAATCGTCATGCCATTTGTTATTGATAATTACTGGGTGCGTGTTATGACTATTTTCTTTTTCCACATCTGTTACACAACGCATGGACCTTCATGTAGCAGTGGGATGTTACACTACATAAACACTCATCATTTTTTTGTTTTTCCTCCTCATCCTCTGCACAAGCAACCATGAATTTTTTTTTCCTACAAGATCACAGAATTCCATGCTAGAAAACAAATGATGTGGATGTATTAACTTGCACATATGACCTGTTTAATGAAAACAAATGATGTGGATGTATTAACCTGCACATATGACCTGTTTAACGAAAACAAATGATGTGGATGTATTAAACCTGCACGTATGACCTGTTTAACAAATCAAAAGGTGCAGAATGGATGTACCTGTTACTTTCTTTTTAACAACCAACTGTAACAGAGTGCTGCAGTTTTGTTTGTTTGTAAGTTTTTATTTAAATTGATTAAAACAAAAAAAAATAATCCTTTATATTTTTTCTATTTGGTTCAAATAACCGAAGTGTCAGTTACAACTTAACTGTGTCATTTCATATTGAAGAGTACTTTTTTTCAGCAGCTAGAACATATTTGTTCAGACTTAAAAGGTGTTAAAAATTCTTTTTTTCCTTATCCTTTTTAGAGACATTGGCATATATAAAACAAAATTTATCATTTATTTGACGTGCATTCTTTTGGTTCAAAATGTATGTACATATTTTCAGATTTCCATGTTCTAATATGTGTATCAGTGGACAAACAACAGTCTGTAAATGATGAATTGAATAAGCATTTTGCATCGTGTGTGTACTGTGTTGTGTGTGTACGACAGTCGTAACCTTCCTCGTTGAGAGGCTCATTGCACTTTGAACTTTCGTTCAACAGGATTCAAATGCCTGTACTGTACACAGTGCCCAGCCCTAGACACAGAAAACAATCGTCTTTTTAACTTTTTTTTCAGATTTCAAACCCCTATTGATGCAGTTTATTTCCTTAACCTATTATACATTCATCTTTGTAGCAATTATCCTAGGATTTAAAAAGAAAAAAATGTAAATAGGAATTGTTAGCAAGCTCGCCATACAAAGGGGGACAAGCAAATTACAAGACAAAACTGGATGCATTTCAACCTCTTAGGTCTTTGTCAGGCAAGATAAACTACAGTCAGGACAATGAAAATGAAGAACACTCCCTCACTCATAGTGTTAACTTCAGCGCAAGATGGGTGTTAAATGAAAATAAAGCCACTGGGAAGGAGACAAGAGTTAAAATGGTAATGATGATAATAATAATAATAGTGTTTGCAATAATGATAATGATGAAAATATTCAAAACATAAAAAGGAGAGGCTTACTACCATTTTTGGTAATAATTTGACAAAAGCAGTTGTAGTACAGGAGAAAGGAGAGGGGTTCAAGGATTGTTGAACAGCATCGTTGTAGTGACGACAGTGTTAGTGGCAATGATGATGGTGATGATAGTGGTAATGATGGCAATATCAATGATAACTCTAGTATCGATAATGATACTAACAATAGTAATGGCAATAGTAATAATACAAATAATTAATAAGGGAAGGAGGGGGAGTACAGGAAGAACAAAGTGGAGGAGCTTGCAAATCATGTAAAGGATGGAATCAAACTGGTATATTAATAGTTATAACAATCATGATTGTAACCAAATGATATTGATAGTGGCGATATAAGAGGCTGGAAAAGTGATAGGTTTGAATGTCAGAAATAATGTAATATATAATGATAGTAGTGAATATATTTTGCTACAGTTATGAAGTTATAACAACAGTTGTATTGATGATAAACGTAAACATATTCGAATTGGTAATAATGATAAAAAGTGCTCATAATAGTGATGATGATAGTGGTGATGTTAATACTAATTGAGGTAGTAATAATAATAAATTTGCTTTTTTTTATGATGAAAGTGCTGAAGATAACAGTGATGCAAATAGCAACAATAATAAAAGTGATATTGGTAACAGTAACAGTTGTTGGAAAGGAATGGAGGTGGTCAGTGAGTAAAAGTTAACAGTGCCACTGGAGCAGGGAGAAGGTGGTGAGGGCAAATACAGTAATGTTGATAATGGTAACAGTAGGTGAAAAGAAATAGGGATGATCAATGAATGAAAGGCTAACAATATTATTGGAGCAGGCAGAAGATGATTAAGAAAAAAAAAAAGGGGGGGGGGGGGGGGGGGGGGGGGGGGGGGGGGGGGGGGGGGGGGGGGGGGGGGGGGGGGGGGGGGGGGGGGGGGGGGGGGGGGGGGCACTTTTTTCTCTCTCTAATTTAGTGATTATATACACAAGTATTATTACTATTACTTCTATAACTTTCTGCTGGTGATGGGGTTAGTGATAGTAAGACCTAGTAATTATAAGCATAATGGCAGTGATGATAATAGCGATAACAATTACATCAAACAATGATAATAATGATGTGATGATAATATAGTAGTAGTAATGGCAGAAGTAATCTTTGTAATGATAATAGTAGGTGGAAAGGAATAGAAAGTGTCAATGAATAGAAAACAGACTGTGCTGTTGGATGCTGATAATAATGATAGTAGGAATAAGTGTACAACTATTAATAATGATAATATTGGCTGGAAAGGAATAGAAATGATCAAAGAGTCAAGGGCTAGCATTTCTATTGAGAAGGAAAAAAAGAGGAGAGAAAGAAAGGTGTTTTTTGTTTGTTTGTTTTTGCATAACAACACCAACACACACATATCTACAGCAAAGAGGGAAGAGAAAACTCTAGTAGAGGAGAAAGTTTATGAAATAAAAGAAAAACCGTCAAAGAAATGGGAGTGGATAAGAATCTGAGTAAATAGTAGATTAATGTAGCAAATGGAGAGAGTGTAGCGAGAGGGGAAAAGAAGATGGCTGTAACTT
Organism: Conus betulinus; assembly: GCA_016801955.1. Classification (NCBI taxonomy): domain Eukaryota; kingdom Metazoa; phylum Mollusca; class Gastropoda; order Neogastropoda; family Conidae; genus Conus; species Conus betulinus. The sequence goes on along the minus strand of JADBJO010000028.1, from coordinate 710,650 downwards.
GTACACAAGATAAGTGGGAGGTATGGTAGTATGGGCGTGTCTTGGAGGATTAAGTGGGCTGATATTGCGGTGGAGGATAGGTGCATGCTACTTTTGAATGCTGATACTATAAGGGTGGAGGGAAGAAGGGGAGGGATTTAAAAAAGTGGGGTGGGAGGAATATATACTTATACATACACAGACACACGCTCGCCTTTTTTTTCTTATTGTATTTTTTTCTTGCTATGTATAAGTAATGCTGGCAATGGGATTAGTAATAATAGGAAATAATAATTATAAGCATAATGGTAAAGACATTTATGATGTATAGTAATAATAACATCGACATGAATAATGATAATGATGATGGTAATTATGACATTATAGTAATAACAATGACATTAGCAATGTTGGTAATGATAATAGTAATAATGGTAGAAGTAGTATAAGTAATAGTAATGAAATGATCAATGAATAAACAGCAGCGAGTACTATTGTTGATGATGATAATGATAGTAGCAGTGTTAAGAGTCGTAATAGTAGTTGTAGTGGCTGGAAAGGGATGGAAATGCAAAAGCTAACATTACAATTGGAACAAAAAAAAAAGGTGGGGACGAGTGAGTAGATCAATGTATTGTAGCTAATAGAGGGACTGGAGAGTGTAGGGAGAGGGAAAAAATGAAAAGAATGACGGCCGTTGCCTATGTACGAGGTAAAAGATGGGCGGTATGTTAGTCATGTCAGTGGATGGAAAGGTACATGCTACTTCTGGACGTTGATGTCATGAAGGTGGAGAGTCCAAGTCTGGCAGCAAGATTCCTGCACAAGCTGCTCCAAGTTGTAACTCTGTGACTGCTAAAGGGCCAGGACTTTGACATGGTTCATGTTGTTGCGGGTGGTTGAAGTGTATAGCGACTGGTTTGGGCCGATGGTGGATGTCAGCCAGATGTCCAGATGTCTCACCCACATAGATCTTGCCACACAGCTGGCAGTGGATAGTGTACACAATGTTGCGGCTCTGACAGGAGAATGTGTGTTTAATTGTGAATGAGCCTTTGGGGCCATGTAGGATGGTGGTGTCTGGTTTGGTGTGAGGGCAGATTTTGCAATTGGATTTTGAGCAGGCGAAAGCGCCTGTGGCCAAGGTGCGGAGATATAGTTCAGTTAACACACCAGTAGGTCTTTGAGGTTTTTGTCACATTTGAAAGTGATCATCCGATTGGTCTCAAAGGCAGGTTATAGCTGTGGTGCATTAATGACGGCACCGGGGGTGTCCACGGTTGGTGAAAAACTCTTGACATTTTGGCCGCTTATAGAGTGAAATTATCTTCATTGGAGCAGTGTCTGTGTAGACGGATGAATTCAGAATATGGAATGCCGTCTGTAGTGGATGGATGGTGAAAACATGTGCAGTCATGGTACAAGTGTACATCACTGGGTTTACAATAAACTGAGGTTTTGAGCAGTCCATCTTCGAGGGAGATTGTGGTTGTTGTCTTATTCGTCATTTGTCGGATGGATTCCCCCGTCTCCTCGACAAAGGTGGCAGTACATCGCAGGTCCCCCAGTCCTCCATAGAGCTTCCGGGCCACTGGGATTGGGTTGGGCCGGGTTTTCTCTTGGAGCGCTTGGTGTGGAGCGGGCAGGACTGCAGATGTTCTATTGTCTGGCTGCCTGTTCTGCAGGGGCACTGCTCTGTGTTGCCGATGCGGAGTTTAATAAACAGGTGGTGTTTCAGGTGGCTGTGGCCCGTCCTGAACCTGAAAATAGCTTCCTGCTCTCGATGAGTCAGCAGGTAGTACAAGTCTGCTCTGTTGTGGTGTGGATGCAGCTGCTTCCACTTGTTCTGCAGCTTGGCCTTAATGATGGCCCTGGATTTAGGGTAGCTGGTAGATCTGTCCATCTGCTGCTCCTTCGTAGTGCCTTCCTTTGCCAGGGAAGTCAGCAGTCGCATTGCCTAGCACATTGCAGTGGGAGGGAATCTACTGCAGTGTGACTTGTGCAGAGGGAGGTGAGAGAGGAGGACAGATCGTTGAGTTCTGGATCTCTGCTGGACTGAAGGGCCTGCAAGATGGACGTTTACTGACTGAAATGGTGTAGGTCAATTTGATGGACGATGGAAGGTCTGAGCAAAGTTGAGGAAATTGCAAAGTCATGTTCTGGCATGTTTATGGCTCCCAGTCCATCATTGATGTATCTTTTGTAGAGCTCTAGTGTTGGGCTTGTGGTGATCTTGATGTCCCACTAAGAGGCAGGCATAGGATGGTCCCATTTTGGCCATAGCAACACCATTAATTTGTGAGAAGGTATTCAAAGGTGATGAGGAAGAGGACTAACCTGCCCAGTGTAGCTGTGGGATGGTGTTCTTGGTTAGGGGGCTGCTTGATCAGAAAGAATATGAGGGTCTTCAGTCTGTCCATGTGAAGGAGGGCTCATTCACATCAACTCCGCAACGAAACATTATTGTCAGTAGGGGGCATAGTAGGTGGTGTCCTGCATATGTTAATCAGAACAGGCACCACAGAACACGATGGAAGTGACTAGGCAGCAGTGCAGTGTCTCCTCTGGTGGGTTGCCTCCTGACGACTTGAGATAAGCTTCTCTCTGTGGACCGTCAGTGACGGGGCTGCGGTGATTCGGGCCGAGCTGTGGATGGGGAGGCTCGGAATGAGCAGTGTGGGTGCAATGCTACCAAGGTGGCATAATAGTTGGGACAAAAAGCAAGAAAAAAAAAAAGGGGGGGGGGGGTATTTTTTATTTTATTTTTTTAATTAAAGTGTGGGCAACACAATGCAGAGACTTTGTGTATGAACAGGTATGCAATTCATGCCTGTGAGACAGGTCGGGTATTGTTGCTAAAGAAAAAAAAAAATTAATAGATTTTTTTTTTAAAACAAACAATTACCAAACCTAAAAAAAAAAAAATTGTGTATCCCTCCTCCCTGAGCCTAATAATGATAATGAAAAAGATCATCATGTATGAAGTATATCTTTTTTCTTTTTCTTTTTTTTTTTCTTTTGAGCATTACACAACCTGTCTTTAAGTCACTGGCAAGATTTGCTAAACTGTTGATATACAAGGTTTCTGCATAGAGTTACCTACATTCTGCCTCGGTGACATCACTTTAACAGCTGCACAGAAGGTAAACACTGGACAGACAGACGATGACAACTAAAAGTTTTATTTTAAAGCAACATCAGTCCTCTGTATGGACAGCTGCAACAGATGACACCTGGCCCAGCCTAAGCACACCCCCATCTGTCCTATCAATACCAGACAGACACACAGCCACGGCAAGATGACGGCAGACACGAAGGTGAAGTGGTGACTTTAAGGCAGAACATAAACAGCGAAACAGAAGAACAAAAAAAGGCAAAAATCCTTCAAACCTGGGTCAGGTCCAGGACTACAAGTTCATTCTGGTCTGGGTGCAAGCCTTTGGTTAACAAAAAAAAAAAAAAAAAAAAATATATATATATATATATAATTGTTCAGCATTATATATATCTAAATACAGATACAGTGTGCTCTGACTTGTGATGGGCTTTATTCTCAGTGTTCCCTTTCATGCCTCAGCATGTACAAGAACAGCTGGAGAGAAAATGGACGCTCGCATATCCAACTGCGTTCCGTGCCACTTTCCACGGTCATGATTCACAACCCTCAAACTGAAAAAAGTCCTTCGTTTTGACCTGAACGAAGAAATGGATGGTAAACGGAAATCCAGACATCTGGCCAATCAACTGACATCTTGCAAGTAAACAGACTCCATCTAGTAAACAAGAGTCCAGCTGGTGTTCTAACAAGAAGCTGCACACTGTGCAACGTTCTGTCTGCCTGGCAAAGAAACTAAGTCGTCACACAACACCTGTTCATTTCTGCACCCTCATCAGTCCACTGCTCACTGCGTGTGTGGCTCATCAGCTTGAAGATGGCAGTGTTCAACCAGCACCACTTCGACCTTTTGCTACATCCCTCTTTGTACGTTTCTTCCTCCTTTTCTTTCTCCAACCTTTTCTGTGCCTCAAATCTTTTTCCTACTTCTCCTGACTGCCCCCACCCCCACTCCCACAACACTTTTTTAATCCATATTCTCCCTTTTCCTACTCGTCTTACTTTCTCCTATCTTTTCCCTTTTTTTTTTTTTTTTTTTTTTTACTATCCCCTACACTTTTCTTACTTTCTCCTATCTTTTCCCCATTTTTCTACTGTCCCCTATACTTTTCTTACTTTCTCCTATCTCTTCCCCATTTTTCTACTGTCCTACGCTCTTTTACTTTCTCCTATCTCTTCCCTGTTTTTCTACTGTCCGCTACGCTTTTCATGCTTTCTCCTATCTTTTCCCTGTTTTTCTACTGTGCCCTACACTTTTCTTACTTTCTCCCAAATTCATGGGTGAAACACCCAAAGTAGAGAGGCAAGAACAGAAAGGCTGGGGGGTCCAGGGGGCTGCCTCAGGTCCCCTGGCAGGGCCCCTTGTTGGGGATCAGGGAGCTTTGCAACGCTTAAGGGTTTCTACACCTTTGAAAGGTAAAATCTGGGCACTAGGAGGACACATTATCAGCAAGACCACCAAACTGATACCATAATATTAATGTTACTGTACGCAGTGGAGTTCACTTAATTCAAGAAACTGGCGGCAGCAATGGCTTTTGTCGACTATATAATTGGTCTTTATGTTAATGTATGCAGTGGAGTTCACATGATTCAAGAAACTGGAGGCAGCAACAACTTTTGTTGATGATATGATTTGTATTTACCACTTCTAAAACTTACAAAGACAGCTTGCAGTTTGAACTCAAGAAATAGTTTCTGTGGTGACCAGAACTGTGAACTTATCACACACACACACACACACACACACACACCACACGTCTACTTTTTTAAGAGTCCAGACAAATTAGGAAAATGAAGATTATCAAATTCTGGGCACAAGTTAATTTCTAGTGAACGCAAAAATAAAGTCATGTGATTGTATAGATTTTTCTTTTTTGTACTATTTATGTATTGTATTAACCTTTTCGCGACACGCGTGCGATAGTGACGGCAACTCTGTCGACCCGTTCACGACGAGCCGTGCACTGGTGACGGCAGCACTGCAGTACTGCCTGGACGTGCCGTGCCTCTGTGACGGCACAACTATAAAAAAAAATTCCCATGTTCTCTCGTCTACCGTTTAGGGGATGCAGCTGCAATAAATATTTAGAACAGGGTTCTAGCCACTGGGAGGGTAAGTTTACATGCACTAGCGATGACCTTTGTGACCTTAGAGCAGTCCGAATAAAGAGACCCGTCTGGCACTGTAAGGCACGTGTGGAATTTCCTGCCTCACCAACATATCGGGCAGAAGGAGAATGACATGTGGTTTTAGAACTGGTTCAGTAAAGTAGTTCAGAAAATGAGGGGGTAAAGGTGTACACGTTTATCAAAAAGAATCTGAGCTTCATTTTTATTTGCTCTGTGTATTTAATAGTTTTATAAGTCTTATCATCTGAAACAAAAACAGTGAAAAGTGTGTACTGTGTGCAATGATTTAAATGCCTTAAAAAAAAAAAAAAAAAAATCACTTGGATTACACATATTGAATACCTCAGGCTTTCTCTGCATCTGTTCAAAGTAAGAGCGAAGTTTTATGCCCCTTTTCTTCCTCATTTGCTGTTGTCATACTAACCAAACAAACGTAAACTAGATTGTGTTCTCCTACATTTTACTTATGTTGTTTCTGTAACAAAAGCATTGCTATTTTACCAAAAATGTATTTTAATTCTATGCTCATTACAAAGTTCGCACTTTACCCTTTCCATTGATATATAACAATTGCTTGTTAGGTTTATATATAGGAGACATAAAATAAAATTAAAAAGTATGCACTTTACCCTTTCCGTTGATATATAACAATTGCTTGTTAGGTTTATATTAGGAGACATAAAATAAAATTAAAAAGTGCGAAAATCGCACGTCTGCAACGGTTGTAAGCACGTGCGGTGCACGCGCATGCAGGGAAGCGGCGTTGCTCTGCCGCGCTCGCCTGGAAAGTATTAATAATACGCTGGGGTTACAAGCTTAAGGATATACCAATCACCCGATTATCATGAATCGGGTGTAAAGAATGAGCTGTAAGATAAGTGAGTACGATTAGTGGGCATGACTGCTTTGTCAAAATCAATTGAATTGAAATCTGTCAAATAACAGGTTTTTACAAGTGGTGCTTTGTCACACAATAAAGAAATCTGCCAAATAAACAGGTTTTAAACGAATATAAATATAACCAAGTGGTGCTTTGTCACACAATAAAGAACCAGGAATCACAAATTCCCATTTAAAGTGGCCTTTCAGCAAACACATTTTTTTCCTCCCTCCTTTTTTGCAATCATATAACTACAGGCATGTTTACACATTCGATTTTGTTAAATTCTGTTCACATGATTGGCAACAAAATACAACAAACTTTAAAAAATAAATAAAATAAATGCAACTGTCGGGGCAAAAAAAAATTCTAGAGATGAGACTCCTGAGTGCCAATTGCACTTGCTGATGCTAACCATAGGTGGGGAAATCTAACCATAGAGTGACAACTCTTCAGTCTTGCTTGATTTCTGCATGTATAATGACCCCTCACAGCTTTATTTTTCCGTCCCATGTGAGACACTTAGTGAAAGGGCCAAACAAACAAGGCTTACACATTTCTGATCCAACATTTTTGTTGTTGAAGTCCGAGCAGAGGCATGTATCAAACTTGTGTACTATTAACTAGGGGAAATTAACTTCCCAGAAAGTGATGACGTCATTTTTTGCACAATTGTGTGTGTGTGTTGTCATTGTTTGAATATCGCCTGACCACTTGTGTACAAGATTTCATGCTGTATCTACATTATTTACAGGAAAATAAACCTAGTCGAGTTTTGGTATTAAACGAATTGTCGGGAATTCGCCAATTCAGTCATCTCAAGAGCACAGATATATTACATTTTTCATGACAGCCACTAATCATCAAACTAACAGCCCCACTTGTAATGGCCGCTCAGCAATGCCAAAACACATTGTTGCCAGACTGGCTTTACACAGATGACATTCAGTTCGCCAAGTACAGCACGGCTAGCTAGCTGGTGGGGAGCAGTCTGCAGAAAACACACCTCTTTCCCTGACCTGCATTCACGGCTTGGCCTCTGCAGCTGCGGGCGAGCTGTAAACTCCCCTGCCTCTCAAAACTAAGTAGCTTGCTCTGAACAGCCGTGCCCTGGCTGCCCAGAAATCGTGACAAAATATGAATCTGTGCCAAAGTATGCTGAGGTATCAGGTTTGAATATAATTTGTGTCCCAAAAAAAGCCTGTTTCACCGTACTTAATATAAGATTACTATGGAAATTACAATCGAAATAGAGTCTCCAGAAGCAATTTTACTGAAATGTTTGGGGGGAAAAAAGATAGACCTGGACATTTCGTGACTTCAAGATCTCCGGACAAACAGCGAGGTCAAATTCCAGTTTCCAGACGTTTGTATCTATTCTCCCCTCCCCGCCCCCCCCCCCCCCTTCCTCATACACTTTTCTTACACTGAACAATCTTTTTCCCAACCTCTTCTGACTTTGTTCTGATGCTCTCCACTCTCCCCTATCTTCTCTACCTTTTCAACATCTCCTATCACCTTCTCCTACTTTTTCTGCTTGTAATTTATGTGTGTCTGACTGGGGAGGACCTGTAATCCTGTTGCAGTCTGTGAAGGGTACATACAGTACACAGAAAATTGGTGGTGACAGCACATATGTGTTGTAAAAGGTAATGTGTAGCTTAAGACTCAGAGAGGATTGAACACTACAGTAGCAAAAAGTGGTCGAAAATAGTGCTGGGTGATCGCTCTTCTTGTAACTGCGCATCAAGATCAACAATCATTCATATGTTAATTACAATTACGACCCGTATTATGGAGGAGGAAAAAAACTGCACATTTCTTTAAAAAAAAACATCATAACTGGTACCATGACTTCTCCCACACAAAACCATCATTGACATATACAAGGTACATTCAGCCACACCAAGGGCTGGCCAAAAGATCTCGCATTTAAAAAACATGTGGACATCAAAAGGTCATACGATCTTCACACACACTTCTTCAGACTGGGACCTTAAAAACTGGGCGCAGTCAGTGACGCCAAGCACACTTTAAATACAGGGCACAATCAGCAATGCTCAATACAGTATACAAAACATAAGGTACACATTTCCCATGCAGAACGCATTTTTCCTGCATGAGCAACGGAGGACCAAGGGACGGAGAGCAGAGAATCTGCATGTCATCCAAATACCATGATTAAAGGAATGCTAATCATCTTGTCTAAACAAAAAACCCTTACCACACACACTGAAAAAGATGGCAAACTAACCAATAAAAACATGATTACGTCCACAGACCAACCCACCAGCTCTGACATCAGAATTCAGAATGCCAGAAGACTGAATGGAGCACTGGTGATAAAAAGTGGGAACAGCACAGTCACACTAAGCAATGGGGAAACATTTATACCCCTTATACAACCAATTATCTGAAGGCAACTACAGATACATGACTCTTGTGTTTTTCAACTTGGAGTAATGCTGTTTTTTGTGTCTGAACACAATTCTTTATTTCACATCGAATACTGTGCCAGCTTGTACACTTCAAACCATGACTTGTTGTGACTTGTTGGACAGTAGGTCTTTTTCTTTCATTTCCTCCTTCTCATGTCTCACATTATCAGAACATTGCATTATCACACAATAATATATTTTGTGAAACGACGCTACGTTAAACTGGCCACAACTAGAAATTCACAATGGTTTCAGATCACGTCACATGTTACTGTTTGTTTCACACAACCAATGTAATCTACCAGCAGGCGGTTCGTTCTTTCCAGCTAGTTGTAATATCACTTAGAATTTTCTAACAGATAATACAGACATTGTTTCTACACATCAGAACAACAGAAAAAAAAAAAAAAGAATATACACAAGATGCAGGGAAGAGGGCCGAGTGAAGAGGGTGGGAGGGGCTCTTCAATTAACACACAAATTTCTACAGACAGACAACTGCCAGAAAAGACTCTTTATAAATGATTAAAGAGACACGTTTCCAACACATCATATTCAATCATGATAAACCAGCACGGACTAGCTGTCTCCATGGTAATGAGAAACAACAACCTGAATAAATATTTAAAAGCAAACACATGAGATATCACATGCACAGAAAAAAAAAAAAATGACACACACACACAAAATGGATGGATGGGGAAGGACGGGAGATGGCAGGCAAGCTGTTGTGTCACATGTAACTCGGTATAACCTAATGATTGCAAACCCGGTGTATTCTGTAATGTTCCCATCTGTGCTAGAGATATTGTAGTGAAGCAGTAACTGTATGTCAGTCTATCTGCAGACCACACATCTGTACACAGAGAGACATGCAATATGCCTGTGTGGGTTTGTGTTGCCTCTGCCTTTCCACTGGATCAAAACTGACTAAAAAAGAATGGGAAGGCGCCCTCGCTGAGTAAAATTCTGTCATATTATTTCTGTTACAGAAGTCGATATTCTGATTAGAATGTGTTTAAAACAAAGAAACACACGTGCAAAAAAAAAAAAATCAATCCATCTTTGAAAAATTTCCCCATATAAATTTATTTCATGCACAAAATACATTCCTACTTTTATGATATTGGTTGTTTCTGCTACACCTCTAATGAGCTTTAATCTTTCATCCACTTTTCACATGCATCTACACCATGTAATTTGCTTCTTGAAGACTTTACTTCTAATTCCATGACTTTTCCACAAGTATATTTCCATGACCTTGCAGACCTGGAATTTTGCTTTTTAATTTCCATTATTTTCACACTTGTAAAGACCACACAAATTACAGAAAGGGGAGATAAACAGCAAAAGATGAGGTGGGGTGCGCTAGTTCTGTTGCATGGGAAACAACTCACTTACACAGCTGTAGCCGAGGCACAGTGCACCAAAGGAACTGTACTGTAGTGGGACATTTTAGGGTATGAGAAAAGTTAAAGGGAAGCTGACGAGTGCATGTATGTGCATGCAAGGGGGGGGGGGCCATCGGGGTGCAAAGGAAGGACGTTATTCAGATTCAGTGTAACAGATAATACATGTGACATTTTGTGCCCAATCATTAGAGGCTGAAACAACGTTCCTCATCCATTTCTGTGGTTTGGAACCAACAACTTCTGCAGTTTTGTTCTAAATAAGGAATATGCATGATAGCAGATCTAATCTATTTGCCTGTTGCCATCTAAAAAGTCGTGCTTGATGTTAAATGCAGGTTAAAATGATAATGACGTTCAAGTGATGGCAAAACCAATTTAAAATAACCCGGATTAAAACGCACGATAATCCCAGATCAATGGCAACATCACAAGACATCAATCTTTATCAATGGTTTTGGCCTGGTCGTATAAATACAATTGTCCGGTTAAAATGCATAAATCATCTGATTTACATGACTGCAAACTAAAGGGAAGATTTCAAAGTTTCAGTCATAGACTGCTCTCAACATTATTTAGTCACCACACACTGTAACTTTACTTCAGTTGAAGTCAACCTTGCATTCCTTTAAGATTGTTCACGATGGTCACCTGGCTGGTCTGAATGGCTACACAATGGCACACCACAGCACTGCTGCATAAAGCTGGCACGTGTTACTGTGAAAACAAAACCATTAGCCATCTTCATGCTGCCTCACATGCTGACAGTTCTATGCTCCATTTCTATCTGCTCTTCTGCTGCTCGGCAGAATCCGCATTCTATAATCTGATCTTGCTGCCAGACGAAATTAATATGTGTTATCATATTCATATACAATACCATCTAACATTCCTTTTATTGGTGTAAAAAGTAGTTGCAACTGCAACTGATCGATTTCAGACAATATGTCAATTCTGTGAAGATTAGAAAAAAAACAAACACTGATGACAGATCGACACTGCTTTCCTTCATGTGACGTCTTCATGAATGGGATGGTTAGGAAGGTCTCTTAAATATTTATCATTCTCTTATGTTTGATTCTGCTAGCACTTGCAACTGCCAAGAAAATACCAACATTAAAATCTGCTTCAGACACGTGTACACACACACACACATACACCTATCAATGGACAATCCAAACATTATGACCACGTATGCACGTTCTATGGCGCATGTGAATCCAAAATGAATACATGGCCAACTAGTCAAGAGCAAACCAAGGCAGATCAAAGGAAAAAATAACCAGATCAGGTCACCAATAAATTGATCAATAAATAGGCATGGATATTTGATGTCAGAACACACAGAATATTGCTGATGTGAAAGCGAGGTAATGGGGTAAAGGAATTCTGTGCATTTTGAAAGCAGTCCACCTCAGCATGCAAGTTCAAACAATCAACAGTGCCTTGGGTTGTTGCGTCTCACAAACAAAACACATACCAGCATATACAATTCAGAAATATAAAATAACAATAATGAATCATGAATGGAAAAAAAAAAAGTTCATTTCTTAAACTTATGTCAACTTACAAAATTAAAGAAAAAGCTAAAAAAAAAAAAAAAAAAAAAAAAAAAAAGGGAAGAATATAACACAAAAAAAACTTATAAGTGTGTAGTAGACCAAGGATTTCATGTCTGATAGTGGGGATGAGGGGGTCAGGCATGTGAAAGTCTCTAGGACCAACCAACCAAAACTGAGCTTTGTGGAGGCTGTGCCGCTGTGAGCAGACCCGTCAATACACGCTACCACTCCTCAGCCAGGAGGAAAGAGCGCATGGACTTGTTAGAATAGTTCATACATAAATGAATACATAAACACACACACACACAAAAAGGGATATGGAACTCATGCACACAACGTAACATATACTTCATCTCAACAAGTTTAGATGCATCAATCATTCAGCAATTTTCTAACAACCATATTAAGTTAAAACAACAGCAAAAAATACAATGTTCCCACCCATTCATTCCATTAGAAGAGGAAACCCCACAACCAGGACCACATCAATTGGAGGCTCTCGTTTCTTTTCTTCTCACAGTCGTCGGCTGTCTCTTGGTCGGTTGTGCCCGTCTCGGCAGTGCTGCTGCTGCTGGACATGGCTTCCCCAGTTTCTGCATTGGGCGGCACTTCTGGCGTGGCACTGGGGTCAGAGGTAGAGGGTTCGGCTTCTGCCGCTGGCTGGTGGGGGGTGCTGGCGGGAGTTGATGGATCAGTGGATGGATCTGAAAGGTATGTTTGGGTCATCCATCTCTCCTTCCAATTCACCAGCCACAAGACTGTACAGAGAAAACTTAATAGTCGACTCCCAGCAAATTCTCAAGACTTAACGGAGATACCGAAATTTAATAAGACAGAAAATGTCAACACTGCAACAAAACAGAAGAATTTTGTTTATCTGACGAATGTACATCGAAGGATGATTCACAAAGCAAAGCCCTTTTTCATTCAGAAAACAACAGCCAAGGCTTTTAAACTGAACATCTGTAAATAGTCAAAACTCATCAGACCACATCAATGAGGTACATTCATCACAAATTTGGTATCCTGACAGACGGGTCTTGATGAATTTGAAGTAAAATATGTTTCTCAATGTACATTTTTTCCACAACCTGACCACAACTGTTTCTTCGTTATCAAACAAGCCTTCATTACCTTTCCGACCATAAGAATCTTCTGCTTCTTCTTCATATGAAAGTAAGAAACTGAAACACACATCTACACAATTGCATACATTTACTTGCCCCCACCCATCCATTACCCTCTCCCTCATCTTCATTCTCCAACCACCCCTCCTCCCCATATACAAACATGCTTTCCCATTTGTGCCACAAACACACACAAACATCCATATCACACTGTTTCATCCCCAACTGACTCTCGCTCGCCACCTGTTTCATTCACTGGTTGAGCAGAGGTTTGGTCAGTGGGTACAGAGGGCACTTCATCAGGCACCGCAGCAGAGGGGGGGTGACCTCAGAGGTAATACTGGCTGGTTTGTCCTCACTGACTGCATTGGATGCATCGTCTTGCTCCTGCTGCTCCGAAGAAGCATCAGTCTGCTTCAAAAGGAAAAAAAAAAAAAATGAACGGACAAACGTGAGAGTGAACTAATTCAGTCCCTTTCATTCAGTGTCCCCAAGAGTCGGTCAGAAGAAGTGTATGCATATATTTGTAAGTAGGTGTGTGCTATGTCCAGTGTATAGCCAGTGTGTGTGTGTGTGTGTGTGTGTGTGTGTGTGTGTTTGCGTGCTTGCATATGTGTAGGTGTGTGTGTAAGTAGACTGTGGCTTGTTACAAGGCTTCCAGGGGTATCTGGCAAAATGACAGGATCAGACTCCCCTCAAGTGGTCTTCAAAAAGAAAGAAGGGAAAAACACACACACACAGAATGGAAAAGGAACAAGGCAGGCAAAGACAGAAGAAAGAAAAACGACATAAAAAAAAAAGAATACACAAACAGAAAGATAAAAATAAAGAACAAATGAAAGGAGACAGGGCAGAAGGAAGAAGTACACAAAGAAAAACGATCATGATAAAGAAAAAGGGGTGAATACAAAAGAAAAACAAGATGCAAAGCATATAAACATACTCCCAGTGGTGACATACATGGGAGACCATTTCCAGTTAGTGGAAGAAAAAAAAAAATTGACAGTGCAGTGGTTATTTCCCTTATCAGACTTAATTTTTTTTAAAAAATTATCATTTGTAGCTTTTAGCAACGGCTATTCTAGCAAAATAAAACATCAGGCATCATCCGTGACCCATAATGAACAAACCTACAAATTTTCAGAAAGATCAGCCTACAAGTTTTGTCTGTTTGACCACGGACAGACACACAGACAGCATTTCTTCATTCCCATTGTAAAGTACTCCCTGTTCAAAAGAACTGGGAGTACAAAAAAGGGATGAACAGAATGAAGTTGAGGAGAAAGAAACCCACTGAAAGTGAAGCTGATGAAAAGGAAGAAAGTGGACAAAAGGACGGAGAAGAGAGAAGGGCGACCATGAGGAGGAAGAATGGGGATGAACAAGAAAGTTGAGGTAGAGGGTGGGGCAGAAAGGAAGACAAGGAGCAATGGGGAATGGGGAATGGGGGGGGGGGGGGGGGGGGGGGGGCAAGGGGAAAGCAGCAGAGGGAAAGGAAGAAAACAATAAAGCAAAGTGGGAAGGGAGAAATTGGAAGAAGACCTGGATTGTGTTAAAACAGAACTAAAACCAAAAAAAAAAATGAAAATGGAAAAAAGGAAGATGAGGTAGAAGAGGATTGGGGGGGGAGGTGCAGAGGATGAAAAAAAGACAGAACAAGGTGGAAGGGAAAAAAAAAAAGAAAGGGGAAAGACGAATAGGAGGGAAGATGAAAGAAGTGGAGGAAGGGGAAAATGGAAGAAGTGGAGGAAGGGGAAAATGAAGAAGTGGAGGAAAAGAAAATGGAAGAAGTGGAGGAAGGGGAAAATGGAAGAAGTGGAAGAAGGGGAAAATGGAAGAAGTGGAGGAATGGGAAAATGGAAGAAGTGGAAGAAGGGGAAAAATGGAAGAAGTGGAAGAAGGGGAAAATGGAAGAAGGGGAAATGGAAGAAGTGGAGGAATGGGAAAACTGGGGGGGGGGGGGGGGGGGGGGGGGGGGGGAAAGGAAAGGGGAAAGGGAAGAAGGAAGATTAGGAGGAAGAGGAAAAAAGGAAGAGGGGAAAAAAAGGAACAGGAGGAACAGGGGGAAAAGGAAGAACGGGGAGGAAGGAAAATTGAAAGAAGAGGAAAAAATGGAAAAAGAGGAAGAGGAGAACCGGAAGAAGAAGAGGAGGAAAAATGGAATAACAGGAGGCAGAGGAAATGGCAGAAGAGGAAGAAGAGGGGAAATGGAATAACAGGAGGCAGAGGAAATGGCAGAAGAGGAAGAAGAGGGGAAATGGAAGATCATGAGGAAGAGGACAAACATGAAAGAGAGAAAGGGGAAATGCGGAAGAAGAAGGGGAACACAGAGAAAGGGAAGGGGGGGTGGGTGAATAAAGAGTTATAAAGGGGAAAAGAAAGAAGAAAGGGGAAAAAAGGAAGAGGAGGAAGAGGGAAAAAAAGAAAGAGGAGGAACGAAGAGGGGAGGGGGATGGACAGGGAAGAGGAGGGGGGAGAGAAAGGAGGAGGAAGGAGGGGGGAGGAAGGAGGGGATAAAACAAAGGAGGAGGAAGAGCTAAACAGGCAGAAGAGTAGGTAATGGAGAGAAAGAAGTGGGCGACAAGGAGGATGACGAAGAAAAGGAGAATGCGGTGGTGGATGAAAAGAAAAGAAAAAAAGAAAAAGAAAAGAAAAGAAAAGAAAAGAACTACGAGCAGGACAGAAAAGAGGAAGAAGGACGAGGAGAAGAAAAAGAAGTGGGGAGGAAGAAAAAGGAAAGAAGAGGAAGAAAAAAAAAAAAGTTGCAGAATCACAAACACAGAAAACCCTTGACAAAGACTTCCTTAACAAAGACTCTTACTTTCAGACTTTTTTTTTTTCCAAGTGGAATCTCTATTTCTTTCTCTCTGCCAGCACTTGATCTGCACACCGCAAGTACTCTTTGTGCTTAAAGACCCAATCTTTCTAGATTTTGTAACCAAGAGGCACCACCATATCATCATTTCCTGCACTCCCTCCACCCCCCTCCCAAACCCCAATTAGCAACAGGCTAAACAGGAACACTGCTCACCACAGCACAGGGGGAGGGCTTGGCGCCGACACCTGGCTCTGACTTTCCTCCATTTCCTGACTGTCTTCAGCAGCCCCTCATCTGTGGCAGGCTGCAGAGACGGCAAGGGCTGAAAATCATAACTCTTAACAAACAGGAGTCGAAATATACGTCATGGATGTGCATTCCATGTCATCATGAGAGCAAGAGTTACCCTATTTGTTCATTACTTATTGAACACCTATCTATCAATCAACCAACACAGAAAAATTGAAACATCAGAGCATACAGCAAACAACAAAAAAAACCACACACACCGAAATGCATGCAAACTGGTGCCTTATCAAATGAAGATCATATGGACTGCTGCCAAACAGCTGATTCTGACTTTGTTCAACACATGGTCACATTCAGGTACATCCTCACATGGTCACAGGCAGCAGACAACATCATGTCATCAAAAGGCAACCCCAAACGGGTTACTGCGCTAATACCATGTCACTTCAGTGGTGTGCAGTGCTGCCTGTTCTACTTCAATCTATGCAGGACACCGCCTACTAAACCCCCTACTGACAACAATAATCAGTTATGGAAGAGGCCACAGAAACTGCCCCTGTGGCTTTATATCTTAATAAAATTAATGTACTCAAAGATTTACCTCCAAAAGTTTTCTTTTTTTTGGCTGTTCTTAATCTGACAGACACCTGGATATTTAATTGCAGTTTTTATTAATGACAGCATTGTATAACACACAACAGACACATAATTCAACAGCCAAATCAGCAGAACAAATTTCACACCTGTTGAAACTGTTGTCAATTTTTACAGCATCCTGAAAAATAAAATGACCTACAGGTGCTAGACATGAGTTACCTGGGTGTCCTCATCGGTGTCCATGGGTTCAGGAACAGACAGTGTGGACTCTCCCTTTTCACAGACCCTGGGCCTTGAGGGGAGGCTTGCTCTGTCACCACACAGTGAGTACATCAGTGTTTACATTCCTGTCACCACACAGTGAATACATCAGTGTTTACATTCCTGTCACCACACACAGTGATACATCAGTGTTTACATTCCTGTCACCACACAGTGAATACATCAGTGTTTAAATTCCTGTCACCACACAGTGAATATATCAGTGTTTACATTCCTGTCACCACACAGTGAATACCAGTGTATATATTCCTGTCACACCACACACTGAATACATCAGCATTTACATTCCTCTGTCACCATACAGTGAATACATCAGTGTTTACATTCCTGTCATCACACAGTGAATACATTCCTCTGTCACCACACAGTGAATACATCAGTGTTTACATTCCTGTCACCACATAGTGAATATATCAGTGTTTACATTCCTGTCACCACACAGTGAACACATCAGTGTTTACATTCCTGTCACCACACAGTGAATACATCAGTGTTTACATTCCTGTCACCACATAGTGAATACATCAGTGTTTAAATTCCTGTCACCACACAGTGAATACATCAGTGTTTACATTCCTGTCACCACACAGTGAATATATCAGTGTTTACATTCCTGTCACCACACAGTAAATACATCAGTGTTTACATTCCTGTCACCACACAGTGAATATATCAGTGTTTAAATTCCCGTCACCATGCAGTGAATACATCAGCATTTACATTCCTGTCACCACACAGTGAATACATCAGTGTTTACATTCCTGTCACCATGCAGTGAATACATCAGTGTATACATTCCTGTCACCACGCAGTGAGCACATTAGTGTTTACATTCCTGTCACCATGCAGTGAATACATCAGTGTTTACATTCCTCTGTCTGTCACCACACAGTGAATACATCAGTGTTTACATTCCCCTGTCACCACACAGTGAATACATCAGTGTTTACATTCCTGTCACCACACAGTGAATACATCAGTGTTACATCCCTGTCACCACACAGTGAATACATCAGTGTTTACATCCTTGTCACCACACAGCAAGCATATCAGTATTTTCTGGCTGCAATAAGCACTATCAAGGTGCAATGTGTACACCAGTCTTTTCTAACAGCCATAAACATTGTCACAATGCAATTTGATGAACGTCCACTTTCTAACTACAATAAACACAGGGAGGAACTGAACTGAATGGCCCATGTATTAGAGTTATGTTCCTTTGCACACTGCTGGTTAAAAATAACTGAATTTTTCATGTCTGAACGTACTACAGGTAAAAAAAAGTTGTTTTTGCCCATTTCAATACTGGTTCTAAAAAAGGGAAAAGAATCGACTTTCTTGCACTTCTGCAGCTGTCAATGACTGAGACTCATAACGGCTAAAAACATTGAGCTACTAGCTTAGAAGTAATAAACAAAAAAGAAAAAATACTTTGATGTGTGGAAGAGAGAGAGGAGGAGGAGAGATTTTTCAATGTTGTCAGTGAAGAATTTAATATATTATTTCGATATCATCATCTTTTTCATCCCATCTCCCACTTACCCACCCTTTCTCCTCCTACCCCCTTAAATAATGTTCATACTCCCTGATTGTTCATTCACACCTGCTTTTCCCCATTACATGTTTACTTCTGTTGTATGTTTATTGTCATCATCAGGCCTGCAGAAGACCAGCATCAAGGCAAACTGCTGAAGTATTGTGTTCAGTTGGAGGATCAGTGCTCAACCTTTTTCATGTTTTGATCTTTCCGACAGATGAGCAAACATTTATGCATGTGTGTGTGTGTGTGTGTGTGTGTGTGTGCGCGCGTGTGTGTGTGTGTGTGTGTGCGTGCATGCGTGCGTGTGAGTGTGTTTCTCAATACTTCATGTCAAGCGCAAAGAACTTCATATAACACTAGACTTGTTGCGTTATAAAAAACACACTCATCATCATTTTTTTTTTTAAACTCTTAAATCATTCTTTCCATGACAAAGATGATGATAACACTGTCACACACCTCACCTATCCCATTTTCCCGCCTTCTTCTCCTCCTCAGCTGGCAGTGCCGGCTGCTTGTCCTCCTCTTCCGCTAGCTTCTGAAGCTGCTGCTGCTGCTGTTGTTGCTGCTGCTGTTGCTGCTGTTGTTGCTGCTGCTGCAGCATCAGAGTCTCCTCCAGGAGGCGCTGGCGGTGCTCTTCCTTGGCTCGCTGGACCATGCCTTGAAACATGTCATCGCTGATGATGGGCTTGCTCTCCCGCAGCTGTCGACACACAGGAACAGGAAGAGGATCACTACAGGCCTTCAAACAGGTCAACACTGATCACAGGCTTGCTCTCCCACACCTGTCGACACGAAGCTGCCAAGGTTTCAACAGCACAAAGTGTAGCAGTTTGCCGTGTCAACTGTGGCATTCCAAACTTGAATGTAGCAAATGTATGCAGCGTCATGGAAGCTGTAGTATGGAAATTTTGTTGTTGTTGTTGTTGCATGTTCTCTTTTCTGAAATGGTCTTCGTAGTGTCATCAATAACTGAAACATGAGACACACTAGCACTTTCAGTTGCACTTTGCTTCAACCATGACATGATGGTGGACTAAGAAGAAGGAAAACTTGCAAGTTATCCTATGGTTTTGACTTAACTTCCAAATGGCTGACAATGGAAAAAAAAACTGTGAAGACAGCAAAATCACCATCATTCATATCTACTTTTCTCTTGCTTTTTCTCCCTCCCCTTACTGAACTTGGCCATTTTTTGACAAAACAAGTCTGCAGTCTAAAGATCTACATTGTTTTTTTCTCTTTAAGCTGCTGCTTCCACACACACACACACACACACACACACACACACACACACACACACACACACACACACACACACACACTCGCCCCTTTATTTTTTGTTAATTTTTTGTTTCTTGGCAGCACTTTGTCACAGAGTGTAGCAGCGCAGACAGCACTGTGAACACTGCAGCAAGCTGCCCCCAGAGCACTTGGCAGCTCTGGTAAAGAGAAGAAATCTTAATACAGTGATAAATCTGGAAAGACAAACATTAGAAACGTAACAATTCATTGAAGGGAAGGACTTTTACTGTGCCGCACATTTGGCATAGAGAAAGATATACATGTTCTAGGGGGAAATAGTCTTTCAAGGGGGGAATTTATTAGAATATTTCACAGTTTAATCATCAAATCTCTTAAATGAAACAACTCTTGGCTTTGTTGGTGTTCGAGATTAACTAGACTGTGATGTCAGGTTACAATGAACATAACTGTTGATGAACGTTAAAGTCTGGACGATGCATAATACACAATGTTTTTTAAACATCCATCAATGTTTTGTTGTCAACAAGACATATCTAAAATCATACAAGGCAATCAAAACTAAAACCACTTAATTAAAGTGTGCGCACTCACTTCTTTCATGCTGGTGTTGAAGGTTCTACTGGACTCACTGAACTTCCGCTTCTTGGCTTCATGCTTCTCCTCAATCTGCTGCAGCTCTGCTTCCAGCTTCCTCTGTCGGACAGGCACGATCGATGGCCGATCTTAACAAATTCACCTTCCACCGCAAGTAAAGAATCCAATATCACTCACAGTACTTCTCTCTAGCAGCTGAAATAGGTGGTAGGGGTTATCAAGAGTCAAATCAAGAATTCTGAGAACAGAATGTGGGTTACCAGTCCGCCAAACAAAAGGGGAAAAACCAAATTTTAATCTAGCAGCTGGTTTTGACTCTTAGGTCTCCACAAGCAAAGCATACTCAAACTGACAAAAAAAAAACAACAAACAGTAACCCAAGTATTTTTCCTCTTCCGGTTCAATTTCTTTCTACACTTTTTTTTTTTTTCAAACAAGCTTTGGAGTTTGGGCCCATATGAATCAACAAATTAAAGTCACTTTTTTTTTCTAGTACAATACCCCATATGTAGGCCTAGAATGCACTTACCACACAAACACTAAGACAGACATACAGACAGACAGAGGGAGCAAGACACACACACACAGAGGGAAGAGAAAGGAGAGACAGGGAGGATAGATAGATGGGCAGAGAGAGAGAGAGAGAGAGAGAGTGAGACAGACTAAAAGGGGTGGTGGGGGAGAGACAGACAGAGGCAGAGACAGACAGTAAGAGACAGAGAGAAAACGGTGGAAGAGAATGAAAGACAGAGTAAAGGGCAGAACACCTGAACCTACCTGATGCATGGTGAGAGACTGCACCCTGGCGTTTGAGCACCATCATGCGACCTGTGTGACCACAGAGCGCAGGTCTGGCACCACACTGTCGCTCAGCACCTCGTTGATCAGTCGATGGTTGCGCAGGTAACGGGCATGCGCCACGTGCTTCACCGAGAACCCGTCGTCAGAGTCTGCTAACATATCATCTTTAAAATGGAGCGACTGATGGCGGAGAACGAAGCAAAATTTAGAAAGAGATGGGGCTAGTTGCTTGGCGGCAACTAACCCCCACTCTTTCTAAATATCATCTTCAATTTTCAGCTTTAATTTCAGTTTGTGAAAATGGCTCTCTGTACATATTTCCATCCTAGTCTCACAGGCTTTTTGATTTATTTAAATTTACTAGGATCTCTGCAGACATACATGTACCTAAAATTCTCATTATTTTCCTTTTTAATTTCCTTGCCATTTACATAAGACTGCAACTGCAAGATTTAAGTGTGTGCTTTAGTTCATGTAGTTTTATGTTATCTTTGAACATCTTATTTCATATTCTCAGATTTATTTTAGTTTATTTGATTTCCAACCTAGTTGAAGGCACAAAATCATAACTTGAAGGAACTACCCACAGACTGAAAGCATGAAGTAGATATGGACAGGAAAACAACTCAGAAAGAGATGTTTTAAAAACTTTGGTAAACCATCCCAGACAACACAAACCCGTTAACATCAAATCAAACTGTAATTACTGAAAGTGGACAACTTTGGTGGACTCTAATTCGCAAGAGTTTTCACCTTAGAGGGGGAATAAAAATGAAAAGTTGCTATCCAACCCAAAGAAAATCACACTGTTCAATGTACATTAAGTACCTCAACATACATTTCGTCTATACCTGACAAACACCACAAGGAAAGAACTCTAGCTTGTTCTCATTTTCTTTTCTTTCTTTCTCTTTCTTTCTGCGTACGCAGGCTGATACTCCTGCGGACACTGCCTGTCTCTCTCTGTCTCTCTCACAGTCAAGCTTTGTCACTCTCATGCTACACAATGTGATAGATATGATCCCAGTCAACCCCCCCACCCCCATAGACAAGAAATGTCCATGAAAATGAGGACCCTTTGATGAGAATACTGAATCCATAAGAGGTCCACATCTTTTTTCTCACAATTTACACCTGAAGATACAGGTATCTAAACGCACAGCTGTAATGGGTAGGTTCCATGATGGTCAATTCCTCAGTGATACTCACCTTCATCATCTTCTGCAGGCTGGATGCTGATTCTTGGCATCTCCAATTTTTGACTCTGGAAAAATGAATCTGACTAAACATAATCTGAAATAATTTCCGGAAAAAAATTAAAATTTTTGTGGGGAGACGGATGGGGGCGTCGTCTCAAATTTCTATGGCCATTTAGTATAATTCTTCTCAAACAAAGTGGAACATACCATTCCCAGTCCCTAGAAGTTTATCAACAGTCTCCATACATGTCTAATAACATAAATCACCTCTCTCCCTCTCTCTCTCTCATACGTGCACACAATTATGTATATATAATTATCAGTGGCTGAGTGCATACTTTATTTGCACTACCAAAAAGGAGAAAGACTGAAATTCCCATTTTGGTGTTACACACCATGTTTTATTGTTTGAAAGTAATTTTAATTTTCAGTGTCACGTTTGTAACTATAAATATGTATGTCTTAACTTTTAGGGCAGCGGTCACAAATGTAATTCTCTTGTAACGAGAGATAATAAAGTTTTCTGAATCTGAATCTGAATAGAAAACAGTTGTGTCACTATGACAAAAGCACCAGTGCACATAAAGCGCACTTACAGTTTCCAGTCATTACCTCTCTCCCCTTACATCATTTACACACTGCCCACAAAGACATACCATGCATACAGACTGTGGCTGATACAACAAAGGGAGCTGATTCTTACAGACTGTCTGGATGTGCTGGCAGTTTTGTCCCCTTTGGGGGCTGGTTCATCTTCCTCCATGGCAGCTTCCTTTTCACGCTCCGCTGCACAGCACAAGTCAGAAGTCCCTTCATAAATCTTTTTGATTTAATTTCATGTCATGTAGCACAGCACAAGTCAGACAACACAAGCGGCTTGAATGCTTCACTGGGTACAAGTTAGAGGCAAGTGATGGTGAATTCACAGTCCTGCAAGAAACATGACAAAAACTGTCCAAGGCAAAATCCATTTTCCTCCCTCCAGCATGGAAGAGCTCTCACAGTGGCAAGAACAGGCAACTCCCCTACTCCCCAGAGGAGAAAAAAAACTGGAATCTTCACTAAAGAGAAGGGCATGAAGGGCCTAAGGATTTCACATTAGATTGCAATGACCAACTGCTTATTACGACAATTATCATCTGCCACTGCACAGTGAGACCAACTGGCCACACGTTGGTATCTCAACACATAAACCCTATTTCCTTTAAACATCCAGCAGCCATTGATTTGGCACTTTCATTTCACCCAACAGTTTTTCACCTCATTTTCTACTCCCAGGGCCACCGGTTTGCAAACATTTCCTGCTTAATAACATCTTCATTTGGGTTGTTTACTCTTGGAAGGCCAACAAAATGAATGCAGCATGAAACACTGGATGCGCAAAGTTTGTAGGGCAGGTAACTCTGGACCATGCTAGCCTTTCTATCCCAATTATAGTGGTCCAGTTGGAGTCTCAGTTGCTTACAAGCAAAATCGTCAGAATTCTGTGCATTCATAGCGCAGGACCCTCTTGAATTTAGAGTGTGGTAACAATGCACAAAAAAAATCTGCTGGCACGATAATTTCTTTTTGCTGACTGATATATGCTGCCAGCACTGTTACAAAGCATACAAAAATCCAGGTTCTGGCTTAACCATTGGTGCCTATGAAGCCCCCCAAAGACCTCCTCCCTTTAAAGGCTTGCTGTTTGATTTGTTTTTCTGAAGCTGCGTTCATTCTGTCAGTGCTAGATACACCTCTCAATGAAGACTTTAGGACCCAACTTCTCATGACAGCCGAGAGAGTCACTGTGGACAGGTCTGACCCTGTGTTCATTCTATCAGTGCAAGCGACATCTCTCTATGAAGACTTTAGGACCCCAACTCCTCATGATAGCCAAGAGTTACCAGTGCTAGATACACCTCTCAATGAAGACTTTAGGACCCAACTTCTCATGACAGCAGAGAGTCACTGTGGACATGTCTGACCTTGTGTTCATTCTGTTAGTGCTAGATACACCTATCTATGAAGACTTCAGGACCCAACTTCTCATGACAGCAGAGAGTCACCGTGGACAGGTCTGACCCTGTGTTCATTCTGTTAGTGCTAGATACACCTATCTATGAAGACTTCAGGACCCAACTTCTCATGACAGCCGACAGTCACCATGGACAGGTCTGACCCTGTGTTCATTCTGTTAGTGCTAGATACACCTATCTATGAAGACTTCAGGACCCAACTTCTCATGACAGCCGACAGTCACCGTGGGCAGGTCTGACCCTGTGTTCATTCTGTTAGTGCTAGATACACCTATCTATGAAGACTTCAGGACCCAACTTCTCATGACAGCTGACAGTCACCGTGGGCAGGTCTGACCCTGTGTTCATTCTTAGTGCTAGATACACCTATCTATGAAGACTTCAGGACCCAACTTCTCATGACAGCCGACAGTCACCATGGACAGGTCTGACCCTGTGTTCATTCTGTTAGTGCTAGATACACCTATCTATGAAGACTTCAGGACCCAACTTCTCATGACAGCCGACAGTCACCGTGGGCAGGTCTGACCCTGTGTTCATTCTGTTAGCGCTAGATACACCTATCTATGAAGACTTCAGGACCCAACTTCTCATGACAGCCGACAGTCACACCGTGGCAGGTCTGACCCTGTGTTCATTCTGTTAGCGCTAGATACACCTATCTATGAAGACTTCAGGACCCAACTTTTCATGACAGCCGACAGTCACCGTGGGCAGGTCTGACCCTGTGTTCATTCTGTTAGTGCTAGATACACCTATCTATGAAGACTTCAGGACCCAACTTCTCATGACAGCCGACAGTCACCGTGGACAGGTCTGACCCTGTGTTCATTCTGTTAGTGCTAGATACACCTATCTATGAAGACTTCAGGACCCAACTTCTCATGACAGCCGACAGTCACCGTGGACAGGTCTGACCCTGTGTTCATTCTGTTAGTGCTAGATACACCTATCTATGAAGACTTCAGGACCCAACTTCTCATGACAGCCGACAGTCACCGTGGACAGGTCTGACCCTGTGTTCATTCTGTTAGTGCTAGATACACCTATCTATGAAGACTTCAGGACCCAACTTCTCATGACAGCCGACAGTCACCATGGACAGGTCTGACCCTGTGTTCATTCTGTTAGTGCTAGATACACCTATCTATGAAGACTTCAGGACCCAACTTCTCATGACAGCCGACAGTCACCATGGACAGGTCTGACCCTGTGTTCATTCTGTTAGTGCTAGATACACCTATCTATGAAGACTTCAGGACCCAACTTCTCATGACAGCCGACAGTCACCATGGACAGGTCTGACCCTGTGTGTCATTCTGTTAGTGCTAGATACACCTATCTATGAAGACTTCAGGACCCAACTTCTCATGACAGCTGACAGTCACCGTGGACAAGTCTGACCCTGTGCTCTTTTTCCAGGCTGGACACACAGTCCTGATCGTTCAGAAATCCAACTATTGCAACTCAGCCTGCACTGTGAGCCTGGCTGACCCAGTGCGTGAAGCAGCGTTCTGTTGATCTGAGGGTGCCAGGGTGTCAATCCTTAGCTGAGACAGCCAGGTCTGAGGTTCTCTACTCACAGTCAACAAACGCACAGACTCTAACCTTGTCTGTTAAGTGTGAACACATGCATAAAAACATGTGTGTCTTGTGATATTGTACTCGTGTGTCTTGTGATATTGTACCCGCACACCACTGCTGAAGAGGAATGCGCACATTTTAATGGTGAGACTTTTAACAGAAAGTTTTAAATGATCACATCTACAGACCTTTCACCAATGGTGAACTTTGTTTTAACCCCAGAATAAAGACAAAAAAAAAACACAAAATGAAATCATGAACTTCGTTTTAACCCAGGAATGAAAAATGAAATACAGAACTGTCAACAAAAAAAGAGGTGAGGGGTGTGGGGATGGGGCAGGGGGCAGGCACAAGGAGAGGGGGATTCAGAGGAGCAAAGACCTCAGACAAGACCCAACAGTCCTCTTCAACTTGGCTCCGCCCTCTGATCTGGATTCATTCCTGAATTCCACAGGTTGTCCCTGGCCACATGCCACCCTTCCTCCAAGTGTCCCCAACTCTTTCATCCCTACAACCTGGTTTTTCAGTTTGCAGAAAATCCTACCCCCTCCTTCCTGCAGCCTGGAAAACTGGGCCGCATAAAAATCCCTCCTTTCCTTCCTGCAGCCAGGAAAAATCGGTTCTTGTGGCAAGCGCTTTGAACTTCGCACGAATCGCGTCATCGGTACACATCATGACCGGGTTGCTTGCACAGCAGTGTTTATGAATGGAATGGATGCCATACGGCCCCTATAGCGTGGGAAAGTGGTTGCCACTCTATTCTGGCCGGTTTGCTACTTCATACGTGGTAGTTCTCATTTACACTTCTTTTCTTCTCTCTGAATCCAGGAATGAAGGGATACTCGTATTATAAGAATCCAGAACAAGAGGAAGTAATGGTTCATAATCATAGAAAAGTAGGAATGAAAGAGTTAACCTCAGTTCAGTAGTGTCTGCCTGCTCTTGCCAACAGACAGACAGACAAACCATTCAACAGACAGAAGGGCATCAATACATAACCCTGTCGGCTGAGGCAATAAACCCCACAAACATTAAAAAAACCACCTCCAACCCACCAACCAGAAACACTAGCACTGGAGAACCCACCTTTTCCTTTGGCGGCGGCCCAGCCTGATAGGCAGGGGAGTTGTGGTAGGCCTTCATGGCTTCATTGTATGCTGCCTGCCACACAACACACCTTTCACTTTACAGCCAGTCATAACACTAGTACCTTAACTATCAATTTGCCAATTTCACCATCATGCACACAGAAATCACTGGCTCTACCCCACAGCTCAAGGAGTCTGCCTACTTTCCCTTCAACTTCTCAACATGGTGGAAACATTGCTTCTAATCAATTATCCCCAAACCCCCTGCAAACTCGCTACAGGCATAGATATCAGAGGGATATAAACAGAAATTATTAAAGATCAGGGAACAAACAGCTATAGGATATAAGACAGATCCTTTTCAACATGATCTGCGAGTATGTGAGTGATGGATCTCATACTACGTAAGTACAAAGTCCCGATTACTGGCCTGAGATAAGTGTTTGCATAAACGCTAAGACAGAAGAAAAAAGAACAGTCTCTACACACCTTTTCCACCTCATACTCCTCGGTGTACTCCTGTTTTTCTCCGAGTCGGGCAGGTCACGCCACATCTGACCGATGATCTTGCCGATCTCCCAGAGTTTGAGGTCCGGGTTCTGAGCCTTCACCTGCTCCCATACCTGTGCAGGGACAAGACAGGAGCACCCATCACCTGCTAAGGCTAGTCAGTTCAGTCATACCTGTGCAGGGACAAGACAGGAGCACCCATCACCTGCTAAGGCTAGTCAGTTCAGTCATACCTGTGCAGGGACAAGACAGGAGCACCCATCACCTGCTAAGGCTAGTCAGTTCAGTCATACCTGTGCAGGGACAACACAGGAGCACCCATCACCTGCTAAGGCTAGTCAGTTCAGTCATACCTGTGCAGGGACAAGAGAAAACACCCATCACCTGCTAAGGCTAGTCAGTTCGATCTTCCTGTTTCTGGCCTAGTCCACTATACAGGGCCTTTTCAGGGCTCATACAGGAAAACAACAACAACAACAAATTGAAAAAAAAAAAAAAACAACAGTTGACAATCATGAGCCTGAATCACTTGTTGCAGAGTCATATTTTCAGAATTTGAGAATCTTCCCTGTCAGCCCAGTAGTTAGTGGGCTGGGTTGCACCTGCTGTAATGCTGTGCCCCAGACACAGAGTAACTTCAACAGTTCAGTTCACTACCCCTTTGGGGGCACCTTAAAGACTAGTATCAAGAGAAATGGGTTCCAAAACACTGAAAGTCTTCAATTTCAAGAAAATTTCAGTGAGAGTAGAAGGCACCATGATTTAGCTATTAGGATTATTTTTCATGACGGCTGGCATATTCTAGAAACATCTTTTTTTTTTTGTTCCTTATCATTTTTTCCCATGAGGATTATCTTCAGCTGAAGACTTATCATATGAAGATGATTCTCATTCAGGCATTAGAATAATTGCCAAAGAATGACAACTTGGGAATAAAAACATCAAATGTGAAAATGTTACACACACAAACTGGAGGACACACAATTGTAAATACACTGTACCATGCTTTCTTTATCACCATCATTTCAGCACAAGGATACCTCCCACTCCCTCCAAATAAACCATCCTTCTCGGTTAAATAAACTATCAAAATACATCAGAAGAAATTATCAGAAAAACAAATCTTCTACAGATATCTCTTTCAAACATGAAAACACACACACACAAACTCACACACACACATCCAATGCACACGCACGCGCACACACACACACACACACACACACACACACACAACATCATCACATACAATAAAATCTGGCTTGTATAAAACCCACATAATCAATACAAACCAAAAATGTAAGCATCTTAAAAATGGGTGACAAATAACATTCATTCATTTTATGTGTGGTGTGATTATGAGAAGATGGAGTGTAGGGGGGGGTAAGCAGGGATGGAAAGGAAGTATGCTACAAGAATCAAGTTGTTGAACATTATATCACTTATATAAGCAAATCAAACAAAAGCAACCAACCAATTAAAAAAAAAAAAAGGGAAAAAACAGTGAACTTCATCTTTTACATCTTCATCTCAAAATTCATCACTAAGTCTGCCACAAGACAAAGAACTCTATCCAGTCCCTTTTGACCAAAAGATTATCAAAAATCAAAGATCTCCGGCAAGAGAAAATTCTCTCTCTTTGAAATGGATGACATAAACTGAAACGTCACCGTTTCTTTAAGGAATTTTCCCTGGTCTCCCCAAATCAGGCTGTGCAGATTACATACAGGTCTAAGACATTTCACACATATCCTAATCTCATAAAGGGTGAGGAGACTGCATGGTGCATGCCATGCAGTAACCACCCAGCATTAAACATTTTCTTACCAAGTGTGTAGATGTATGCAACAAGTGAATGAAGTTAAACATTTAACTGCAGATTTATTGAACACCTTACGTTAAGATTTCCATCTGATGTTATCTGGAATGTTTAGTACAGGAAACAGATGTTTTCGCATATTGACATGTTCGCTGCACTTCGAAAATGGCTGGCTGGTTAGTTACAGAACGTGCATGATTTTGAAGCACAATTTGTCAACAGTTCAGATTTCTGTTTTCTTTTATTGCTTACATCCCTCACTTGGTCTCCATGGCCGGCTGGGCAATAAACGACACGACAATGCCTTTGTCACCCCCTCACCCCTACCTCACACTCCATACCTCCACCTCCCTCTCCACCCCTTTCTTTCCTAACTATGTGGAACATCTCTGTAAACATCCACTTGACTTTCTTTTGAAAAAAAAAAAAAAAAAAAAATCTTTAGACAGACGGCGTTTTTGTTCATCAAGTTGTCCGTTTCAACGTTATTACTGGGATGTAGCACAAAAACTGCCAATGTAAGAAACAGAAATGACACAAACACTTTTGGGACAGGAGGAAAGGGACAGAGTGACAGGGTGTGGGGGGCAATGACTGAGAGAGACGGCAATTCAGAAAGAGACAGACAGACAGACAGAGAAACAGACAGAAGGACAAGAGACACATCGAGACAGAAACAGACAGGACAAGCAGGCAGAAAAGATAAGAGAATCAGAAGATGAAAAAGAATCAAAAATGAAGAAAAAAAATTAAAGAAACAGAGAGAGGAGCGGGACAAACAGTCAGGGACAGCGGGGGAGACAGACAAAAAGGAGCGACAGCGAGTATGGGAAGAAAACACAACAAATGCTAAGAGAATGTTCATTAATGCAAACCATTGTCTTTTCAGTGTAAAAAAAAAAAAAAAAAAAAAAATCAAAGAAAGAAAGAAAGGAGAGATGGTGACAGACAGACAGGCAGTCTGATGACTACAGGAAAGGGTGTGAAACCAAGAGACAGGGAAGGAAAGAAAAGGAGGAGGAGTGAAAAAGAAAAGGAAGAAAATGATAATCATATTGAGAAATAGTGAACAGAAAAAAAAAACTAATAAATAAATAAAAATAACAACAACGAAATAAAAATATGAAAAAAAGAAGACACATGCAGCAGGTAAATGATAATTCTGCATACATACAAACCAGTCTTCAGTTTTAAAACCATAGCAAACATATAACGACAAAATATATCACTACAAAAAAGCAAAACAATCAGCAAAGCACAAAAATGCGCACATCGCAAATTTAGCGAAGTAGAATGACAAAAGCAAAGCATCCAGCTGCATCCTGAGGTAGCAGTACTTTGTATCAAAGAGGCTTTCTTTGTTTGTTCAGATCAAATGATGAACAACCCTTCTCTGTTAGTATTATCCTTTTTTTGCAATTGAAATTTTCTTTCTTTGCGTATGCAGGCTGATACTCTTGAGGACACTCCCTGTATAGACAGGCAAGGATTAATCCCATCTACCCAACAAAGGGAGTGGAGTTTTGTGTGTGTGGGCTGTTTTTTTTTTCATCCTGCCATTAAGGCAGCCATACTCCAACTTCGGGGAAGGTGCATACTATGTGTAACATGCATCCTGGCCTTCTCTTCCGAAAGTTGGTGGTCGGATTTTACCCTGTGTGCAAGATGTGATGCATGTGTTCACACATGGAACCTTGGTTTACAGCCCCATTTTAAGGACTGTAAGGAAAATAACCAATGTTAACTACGAGGGAAAAATCCCCCAGTACCAAAATGGCCCGGCAGAGATCTGAACCCGCAACCCCAGGATCACCAAGATTACAAGTCTGGCGCTCTACCACTGAGCTATTCTGGCCCTCATTTGAAATAATAATGGGGGGGGGGGGGGGGGGACCCTCCCAGGATAAAACCATTTTATTGATTTGCTGACACACGGTTTGTCAGCATTCTCAAGGAAGTACTAAAACCAGGTAATCAAAGAGTTTGTTCAAAAAGCATAGGAACATTTCAGATGAAGTTTTCTCTTCAGAGAACAAACAACAAACCAAAACAAATAATGAAACTATTAATGCAAAATACAAGTCATGAAGTATATAAATTGTTAGAATTTCTTTAAAACAAAAATTATAAATTTTTAAAAAACATAAAAGAAACCTTTAAGGTGGTCATTATCTTTCAAAAGAACTTCAAACTTTCAACTTTTTCCACTCACAAACAAAACCTACCTTTCTCTGGAAACCATCAAATGAATCTATTGGGTTGCAATGGTTTGTACTGGAAAGAAATGTGCGTCTTCACACCAAGACGGCAGAAAAATGAACAATGGGACTTACCACTGCAACTGAGTAGCAACATTTGAACTAACACTCATAATCAACTAGTGACTTTCAAATTAATCATGAAAGTTTCCAACTGTAAATTGCAAAAATCATCACCAATAATCATGGTACACTTGAACTTTGTACATTCATAAAACAATGGTACACTTATACACTGTGCATTTGGAATTTCCCTTCAAACTTGATATTGTAACTGTGTGTTTGGAATGTTATTTCAAACTTTTACCCATGACTTATGTAAATCACTACCAATAAACAACTGAACACTTGCATGTTTATTCTAAAAACTCTTCAAATGTAACTTCTGGAAATGCCCATATATAAGCACATGAACACAGGCTATTTATTCTCAAAATTCTTCTGACTGTGACTTATATAACTTGCCAATCCTTAAACACTTAAGTCCTTGTGATTTTACTTTAAACATTCTTCCAGTTCTGAACTGAATCAACTGTCACCCCTTCAGAACTGAGCACTTGCACGTTATTCTGTAACTTCATCTAACTATAAAAGTGTGAACTTCTTCCAGGCTTAACTTGCATAAATCACCACCATTCAACAACTGAATGCTTTCAATTTCTTCTGAAAATTCTTCAAACAATCACTCACATAAATCAACACCACTACTCAACTGAACACTTTCTATTAGTACTTTTATTCTAAAAAATACTGCTTGTATCAATTACCAACAATGAACTATTGAAGACTTTCAATTTCATTTTCTGTTTCTTTTCTTATGGGAGTGTGCTCTTTCATTCTTACTCTTATTGTTATTTCGGCAGCTTATCTTTACCCAAATTGACTGATAAGCCCAACCTGAATTCTTGATTCCTAGCCCTGTAGAGAACACACCATGTTGTTAGCTTTCTTTCATCAACTACTGATCCCTGTTTGACTGTTCCTGCATGCAAGTTCTTCCACCTTGAGTTCAGTCAATGACAACTCAACCTCAGTGCCCTCATCAGCCATGTTGGATCACACCATTCTGTCCCTCTTCACGTCCAGCACAGCAGATAGTGATTTTTGTGGGTTTTAAGGTGCTTCACTGGACTCCGACTAGAGCGGTAGAGACATGCGATTCACAGCCATTTCACATACACATTTTGCACCCTGACCAAAAGGTAACCGATTGTTCCTCTCCTTTGCTTTCATGGTCTTGGATCTTATTTGTCCTGCCTGAAGAAGACCCAACAGGTAGAAGCACTTCGTGTTCATTTTTCAATTTGTTTGTTCCTTTCATGTGGCGGGGCAGTTATTCTGTTTTTGCTCTTGATACAAGTCCTTTATAAATTCAAAGAGTGAGCAGGAAAGAACAGCTTGACAGAGTTATTTCAAATGTGGTTGTAGTTTGTGAGATTATCAACATATACATCAGTTAATGTGTGAGGCTGTCCAGAAGAATGCTAGGTCAAACAGCTGAGTTTTATCTTCAGCACAGGTCCCTCCCACTGCAGTTTCAGCCATATCTAACTTACTGTACATAAATTGGGCTGTTCAGTACACAAAAGGCGGCAACTTTACAACAGCATGTTAACAAGAAGAATATGGTGATTGGTCTCTTTCTGCGACACACATTACAATATGACACTGTTATTTTCAACAAGCAGTGATGCACATAAAAAGCAACACAAAAGCAGTGACTGTAAATGGTTCTCTCGCTCTGCTTATCAGTGCCAACCACTAGGGATAATCCTAGATCACTTGTAATTTTACTATAAAAAAAAAAAAAAAAAAACCGTGACACTCATGCAAGCATTCAGTATACAATGTCCTACCCCAGAATTACCAAGCAAGATGGCCAAGATAAATATATAGATCATACGAGAGGGTACAGAATTTGAAAAAGAAGAAAAGAAGCAAATACAAAATTAGCGTTTAAGGCTATAAAACACAGCAAAAAAACCCTGATCTGCAGAATGTGGACAAAAGATGGAAGGAGGGGGAAGAAGGTGGGCCGGATGTAAAGTGGTGTGGTGGGGTGGGGTTGAGGGTGAGGGGGGAGGAGGGGGGGGGGGGGGGGGGGGGGGGGGGGGGGGACTGGGGGGAAATCACAGCAAGGGCTTTAGGTAAGTGGAAGGTGCAGATACGGATAGTAGAATACCATACTTAGAAGTATATATACTGCTGAGAATACACAATGGCAGGAGATATAAATATCATGTTACATATCAGGCACAGGAGTGGTGGATGGGCGGAGGGTATGAATATTGAAATACAGATCTACACACAAGAGAAAAAAAAAAAGAAGTGAACAAATGATACAAACACACTCAAATGATAGAAAAGTCAGATCAACATGGAGAGAACTGATCCACACATTACACTACAGACCGACACCTTGAAGAAAAACACAAAGACTAAAACAAAAGTCAAACACAAAGAGCAAAGGAACAGAAAAGGTGAAGAAGAGGAAATGGTGGGTGGGTGGGTGGGTGGGGGGGGGGGGGGGGGGGGGGGCCGGGAGGGGGCAGAGCTGGGAGACAGAAATCTGTACACACAGAAGAAATTACAGAGTGTGAGAGTTAAAAAAAACACACACACACACAAAAAAAACATAGCATACAGCTACAAGACAATCATACTACTATGCGTATGTTCCAATACTGCCACTTACCTAGGGAGATGACACACGGAAAAAAAAAAAAAAAAAAAAAAAAGAAAAAAGAAAGAAAATTTTTTAAAGTGATTATCAATGTGTGTGGGTGTGTGAGTATGTGTTTGTGAGTGTGCATGTGTCTGTGTCTTTATATGTGTGTTAATGCATATGTATGCATGCTTGTGTGTGTGCGTGTGTGTGTGTGTGTGTGTGTGTGTGTGTGTGTGTGTGTGTGTGTGTGTGTGTGTGTGTGTGTGCGTGCGCGCGCACGCACGCATGAATGCATGTGTTCATGTACATGTACGTGTGTAGGTGTCCAAATATCAGTAAACAACAAATGAATGAGCCAATTTCATATCATAAATTGCAGTTTCACTTTCTTTTTTTAAAACACCGAACCAGACACAAACAAAAATAAACAAACAAAACCTCTGCCCTTGCACCTCATAACCAACATTCGGACACCTTGTCCAGACATCAATACAAAAGGACACCACTCTAGCTCTTGCCTGCTGTATTGCTATAGCTCGGAGGGAATGCAGGAGAGCACGAAGGGACACCACTCTAGCTCTTGCCCGCTGCATTGCTACAGCTAGGAGGGGATGCAGGAGAGCACGAAGGGACACCACTCTAGCTCTTGCCCGCTGTATTGCTACAGCTAGGAGGGGATGCAAGAGAGCATGAAGGGACACCACTCTAGCTCTTGCCCGCTGTATTGCTACAGCTAGGAGGGGATGCAGGAGAGCACAAAGGGACACCACTCTAGCTTTTGCCAGCTGTATTGCTACAGCTAGGAGGGATGCAGGAGAGCACAGACTCCAGTGCAGCTGAATGGATTCCTGTGTCACTCAAATGTTCACTTGTTTATTTGCAGGCCAATGTTGTGGGCCAATGTTCACTTGTTTGTTTGCAGGCCATGCCCCATCTATCTACCAGTTCCGTCAATGACTGATTCTGTAGTAGTTTTTGCGCCGCCTTACTGAACTGATCCCCAGCAGCTCTTTGATCTGGATCCGCTCCAAAATTCAATGGATCATTCTCAGGCTCCATCTCATCTTTCCATCAAGTTCCGCAATTATAGAACGGTCTTTGCTGACACACACGCAAACATACAGATCGACAGAAACACGAGCATTCTCCTTATCTCTCCATGTGTCCCACCATTGTTCTTCCCCTGGGGCTAGTCATGAGTGCATTAGCTGGACATGCAAAGCAGTTGGACAACACAGTTGGACAACACTGATCATTTAGTTGAATTAATGATTAGTCAATGAATCACTTCAAGGCAAAGATTAAATGACACTGATGCACAGTTTAAGACGGGACTGAGGCACATATATGAAATTACATTGAGACACCTACTAAATGATATTGAGATAAAGTTTAAAACAGCATTAAGACATTAAGAGATTAAACCAATACCTGGATACAGTTTAAGATGACATAAAGACACAGATTAAAACTGACATCAAAGCACATATTAGAATAATATGGAGACACCGACTGAACCAACATTAAGGCACATATTAAAATGACATCTAGGCATAGATTAAAATGACTTGGCAACACAGTGAAATGACATCGATGCACAGATTAAAATGATACGAAGGCGCAGACTGAAATGACGAGAACCCTGACCGACACATCAGCGTCAGCACAGTCATCACCATAGATACACATGTTGCCATGAGAAAACCAGAGTGGAGGGCCATGGGTGGTGGGCGAGGGGAGAAAGGGATATTTGGTGGGGTGATGATGCCAGTGCCTGTGCACACGCACTCCAAGCAACGTGGAACCACAGGCCAGTTCTGGGGCATATGCTCTGTAGTGACACTGCCATCCAACGAGCAAGCTGTCTAATCTGAAGGGGCTTTTGCTCACTCTTACCTTAAAAAATACTACGTTACCTTCCATGCCTTCTTCTGGGCATTGTTTTTATGTCAATCGCTCTGGCCCCTCCCCATCTTTCCCCTTCTTACTTTCACTTCTTCTAACCTTCCTCCCACAAACAACCCCATGCAGACTGGTCCTGTACCCCCAGCCAGCAGGAAGCCATCAATATCATGAGGCCACCCACTGAAACAGACACTGCCCTGCTGCATCAATCTAATGGAGTTTGGTAATGCCCCTTCTGACTTGACACACACAGGACACTTCCTACAATGGTCCAAACTGACCAACTGGACGTTTAGTTCCTGACTGGTCAGACAGAAGCTAGATTTAATGTCGGATTAACCTTTGGTTGTACTGACAAGCCTACACACACCACCACACTGACTGACACCAATTAACCGTCAGAATGAATTTTAGTTTCATGCTCATAGCTATGACTTCACTGGCTGCCCCATGCTGCACTCTCTCTCTCCGTCTCTCTCTCTCTCTCTCTCTCTCTCTCTCAGAGAATCTTCCAACAAAACCAATTTTCCTGTGAGCTGTTGCGATTTGAAGCGCCCTGTTTCTGAAATGTCCCAACACCACCATTTTTCCCTGTGAAATGAATGCTGCCATGTGATCCAACCACATCTCTAACTTTTCCACCAACAGAACCCCCAAGGCCTCCAAAGCACAAAGCGTAGCACTTTGTCATTTCAAGTATAGCATTCAAACTTAAGTGCAGCATTTCCACATGAAATCAGAAGTCAGACTCAATGTGCCTTCAGTCACACTTCTCTTTGAATACAGCATGATAGCCCTTGTGTGGTTTTGACCACCTACAAAAAATCAAAATGGTCTACAATTAATTCAGAATTGTCTTTCACAATTTGCCCTCTGCACTTCTTCCTCTTATTTCTGAACCTGTTCATCTTCTGATGAGATAAGTCCACAATCGAAAGTTCTACAGTATCTTGATTCTATTTTACCCTGCACCCAAGCGATGCTTGAAATGCTGAACAATCCATGAACCTAATCCTGTAGTCCTGTCATCCTAACACCCTATTCCTACAGTCCTGTGATTCTAGCATCCTGATCCTGTAGATCTATCTGTCATCCTAGCCCTAGCTTAGGTTTTCCCAGCATCCCAATCCTGTGATCTTACCTCTGTCGTCTCTAGTCCTGTAAACTTAGCTCTATCACCCCAGCATCCTGATCCTGCTATCCTACCCGAGCATCCTGATCCTGCAATCCTACACCTGTCATCCCAGGATCCTAAAAAATCCTGAAATCCTTCCTCCACCATCCTTTGTCTTGTAATCCTACCTGCCATTCCAGCATTCTACTCCTGTAATCCTACCTATTATCCAAGCATCCTAATCCTGTAATCCTACCAATCATCCATGCACCCTAATCCTGTAATCCTGCTTTTGTCATCTTAGGGTCCTCATTCTGTAGTCTTACCTCTGTCATCCCAGTATCCTGATCTAGTAATCCTACCTCTGTCATCTTTAATCCTGTAATCCTACCTCTGTCTTCCCATCATCATAATCCTGTAATATTCTCAGTCATTTCTAATCCTGTTAACCAGTCTCTGTCATCCCAGCACCCTGATCCTGTCATCCTATGTCTATCATCCCTAATCCTTTAATCCTACCTCTGTCATTCCTAATCCTTTAATCCTACCTTTGTCACCCAGCACCCTGATCCTGTCATCCTGTGTCTATCATCCCTAATCCTTTAATCCTATCTCTGTCATCCCTAAACCTTTAATCCTACCTCCTGTGTCATCCCTAAACCTTTAATCCTACCTCTGTCATCCCTAAACCTTTAATCCTACCTTTGTCATCCCTAAACCCTGATCCTGTCATCCTGTGTCTATCCCTGATCCTTTAATCCTACCTCTGTCATCCCTAATCCTTTAATCCTACCTCTGTCATCCCAGCAATCCTTAATCCTGTCCTTTAATCCTACCTCTGTCATCCCTAAACCTTTAATCCTACCTCTGTCATCCCTAAACCTTTAATCCTACCTTGTCATCCCTAAACCTTTGTCATCCCAGTCACCCTGATCCTTTAATCCTACCTTTGTCATATCATCCCCTGATCCTGTAATCCTACCTCTGTCATCCCTAATCCTTTAATCCTACCTCTGTCATCCCTAAACCTTTAATCCTACCTCTGTCATCCCTAAACCTTTAATCCTACCTCTGTCATCCCAGCATCCTGATCCTGTCATCCTACCTGTGTCATCCCAGAGAACTGGCCCCTCCACAGCACCAATGAAATTAACACTCTGCTCTCCAGCACAAAAGGCATGGACAAAATAAACAAAAATGAATGACTGAATAGACCAATGAGTGAAAGAGGCGCTACAAAACACCGCCTGGCAGGCTACCACATGAGCATTCGGCTAGCGACAGATAAAAAAAATGGAATGAGAACGTTCATCATGGGCTGAACGATTGGACAAACCTTTCCTATTACCTTTCGGCTGTATCGCATGTAAGGCATGAGGGGCTTGTCCGGGGGCTTGGGGGGCTTGCCCACCCGCTCGCTCTGAAACACAGGACACCGACACCAAGGTCATACACATCAGTTACTGATCCTTCCAGTGGGATGCCAGGAAGACTACAGGAGTCAGTTAACATGTTCATTATTCACTGACTGAAATGAGACACAGACAGATGGAAAGAATGAGAGACTGAGACACAGAAGCAGACTGATAGCGGAGAGAAAGGGGCACTCACGTGAATAATAATGATGATGATAATCAAAATAATTATACTAATAATATCAACAATAATTATAATAGTGAGGGTTTACAGCTGTCCCATCTCTGCTGTGCTTAAAGTATGTCCACATTCACCCTCACCAAGATAAAGACGACAAATGTTGTGTCACACGAGCGTTGCCATGAAACTGCAATGCAACTGTGTCAGCAACCTACCAGCCCCCTACTCCTTCAAGAGGTATGGAGTAATGGACTATCAAACAGTCTGGCCCTACCCCATTAACACACATCCCACACTCTGGTACTACTGCACACCAAACCACTCGTGTCATACTGATGCCTTCACAACACACCTAATCCCTTCAAACATCAAACTGTTTGCATAAACTTTTAACTTCTTCTTATTCAAGTATGAAAAGGCAACTAGTCACTCTTACAGAAATGTTAGCGAACTCAACCCCCTTCAAAATATTGCTGTAGTCAAACGAGAAAAAATGTTTCCAGCTTAACTCCTTCAAGTGTTAAGCTGTTGACAAGAAGAAATGTTTGAACACTCAGCTACTTCAGACCTAAAACTTCAAGTCAAACAAGAAGAGTCTGCAAACTTATTCACTACAAGTATGAAAATGTCACCAGTCAAACCATGGCAAATATGTACAAAAGTAATTTTTTTAAAGGAATGAAACTGCAACAGTCAAACAACAGGAATGTTTGCAAACTTAACTCCTTTAAGTACACAACTGCTACCAGTCAAAGAAGAACTTATTTGCAGACTTAACCTCTTTACTGAGTATGAAACTGAAACATGTCAAACAAGAATGAACATAAGCATGCTTAACCCCTTCAAGTGTAACACTGCAACCAGTCAAACTTGAGCAAATTTTGCAAACTTAAGCCCGTTCAGTGTGAAATTGTCAAAAGTCAAACAAAAAACTGATATTTGCATATTCAACCCCTTCACATATGTAACTGCAACTAGTTAAACATTAGGATCTGATATGCTAGCAAAGTTAACCCATTCAAGTTTAAAACTACTATCAAACAAGAACAAATATTTGCAGACTTAACAACAAATACTCTAACGGAAGGAACTACTTGCAAACTTAACCCCTTCAAGTATTAAACTACTTTAGTTCAGCATTATCACAATTATCGAAATCACAATCATCACATTCACAATGGACCAATCATACATTACACGAGACCTCAGACTTGAAAGCTGTTGCAAAGAATACAGCAGCCAACACTGGTCATTTAGATGAAAAACAGAAATAGCAAGAAACACATATCGCTGTGATAAGAAATAACACATAAAGAAGTAAATACACAGGCAGAAACTATGTAAAATCACACACACACACCCCCAACCCCAACCCCCACCACCACCATCAGTATCTGCACATTCACACACATGCTTAGAAAAAAGTGTGAGCACAACAGTTTGAAATAGTATCAAGGGAAAAAAAAAGTCAAAATGTCACATTAACAAACTAGAATTACAAGCTACTCATAATTCATGCTGACAATTCATCATTCCTTCTCACCAACGTTTGCCAAAAGTTCCAGAAACATCTGTTAAACTTGGTGGCAATGTGCCAAAGTATTAACTCAGGCATCAATGTACAAACTGTGACATTCCAACGGTTAAGGTATACACTTGATCACGGAGTACATATTTCTTTTTGAAAGATGAAAAACTGCAGTTTTCTGTCTGGTAAGGCCATTTTGAGAAATGTGGAAATTGGCTTCCCCCCCCCCCCCCCCCCCCCCCCCCCCCAAAAAAAAAAAAAAAAATGGTGAAACAAAGGCAATTTTTACTCCAAGAGCCAACTGAAATTGTGTCAGGTGAAAGATCTGACATTGAACATGTTTATATGATGAGAGGAAACTAATGGGAAAACTGTCTAATTCTTATCAGTGCATTTCATGAAGGACATTGAAAACAATCTTAAAGTAAACACACACACCTTTCAAACTTAAAAAAACAATTTTTTTTTAGAAATTGGTGACACAATGTGAAAGTTTAAAATAGCACTTGTGGAAACTCTCCGCAAATTTTTCGAAGGTAAACATAATGAACTTTAAATCATGTGCAGACTGGATGCTCTGGTCATTTTGTGCATGTCTGTAGATCTAATAGTAGCCTATCAATGTGTTAAAGCATCTGATAGCAGAGTTGACAGTTGAGAGTTCGAACAACTGGTGGCTTAGACTTCCCTGCCTTGAAAACCCTCTTTGTCAATCCACCATGAAACGGTACCTAATTCAGATCTGAAAAGGTAAATGCAGTGGAAGGAAAAGACTGGATCCTGGATTCCATCATCCTATGCCACAGTGTAAGCGAAAAATGAACAGTTCACAACCCCTACAACCAAGAGGCTATGAGACGTTTGTTTAACCTCTAACCTGACTGTGAAAATGCATTAGTTTTAATTATGATATGCACAGAAACCATTTTTGTCCTGTTAGCATAATCATGTTCAGTGGATAAGTGACTTGTTTATTACCAAGTCCCTACAGGATGAAACGGCACGACACTTTTTCCAAAGAAGGTTCATTCTTTTTGTTTACTTATCCTGTTGTTCACCTTGACTTTGCAATCAACATACCTTCATTGATCGCATAGGTACAACTACAAGCAAAGCGTAAAGAAAGTTGACAAGATACACAGACTCTGATGATTAGGCATCCAAAGATTATGATGGTTTTTTCTTCTAACCATACACTGGAACCTTTATTAAACCACCCTGGAAATGTCATAATTCAGTTAATGTAGGCAGTGATGTTTTGAGTGGGTTAGAGTGACTGACAGTTCTCAGAAGGTGACAATACTCAGAATATGTTGTAACAAGAGTCATGTCCATACACGGTAGAACAATCAAACCATTCAAGTCATTCAGACCACCTATCTTGCAGAAAAAAAAAAGGAACAGACCACATTGACCATTTGTTGGTTATCAGGGGAGAGGGTTCAAGTAATCAAACTGTGAACAGAGACTGATGACAGATGTGTTTGCATCCCCCCCCCCCCCCCCCCCAACACACCAAATTTCAAGCACACACACACACACAGTGACACACACACACACACACACACACACACAGAGTCATTACAGACTATGGATATCAGTGAAAAGTCAGATGAGAGAGGCGTTGCTCTGTAGAGGTCAAAACTGGTACCACAGTGTCTGTCAGGGAAAGGATCTGTCACTGAAAGTCTGATGGTTGAAAGAACACATCTCTACAGTGGGGTCATCAACAAAGGTTCCACTCTTCGGACTTAAGCACTGAGAATGATTAACTCCCATCACTGAAAGTTTGGTTGTCGTGAAGAATGTGTCTACAGTGGGTTCCACATCAACAAGGACTTCAGTGTTCAGGATGATTAACTTCCATCACTGAAAGTTTGGTTGTTGTGAAGAATGTATCATACTAAAGAGTTATCAGCAAAGGTTCCACTGTATGGACTTAAGCATCAAAGTCAATAACTCCTACAAATGGAGTGGATGGCTGCTAACATCTTTGGAGTGGATGGCTGCTAACATCTTTATCAAACATTTTTTGCCATCAGCCTAGCTTCATGTCAGCAACTGAAAAGAAAAATATACAAAAAAAGTTCAAAACGTGGGAAAGAAATTACAAAAGGAAGAAAGCCTTACACCTGGCGTCTCTCCTGGAGGGAGGGATAAGGAGAGAGGGGTGGCAAGCTGTGATAAGGGTTACCAAACGACCACACATGCACTGAAATTAACTGTCAGAAAACTTGCATAAGCAAGTAATGGCAAGCAATTCTATGCTATGGAATCAAGCATCACACCAAAGTAAAATACTTCCCCAAACCATGTTTCTTGACAACCATGCACTTTCTTCTTTTGGGGACACAGAGAGAGAGAGACGTTTTTGTGTGTGTGTGTGTGTGTGTGTGTGTGTGTGTGTGTGTGTGTGTGTGTGTGTGTGTGTGTGTGTGCATGTGCGTGTGCATGCATGCATGCGTGCGTGCGTGCGTGCGTGTATGTGTGTGACACGCACGCACGCAAATGTGCAGGTGCGTTGTGTACACACCTGTGTGCATGTGTACATGTGCAAATGTATAAGAACTGTGAAACACAGTAAAAAAAAAAACAAGAGCAAGACAGAGCAAGCCAACAGCAATATGAAATACCAAACACACATGGTGACACGCACTACACTATCTTAATGGGGAAAAAAACAATACAAAGGATCTGATTTTCTAAAGTTTGAGAGAATTTTAAAAGACATGTATAAGCCAGTCAACATTTTGAAAACAAGAAAGAAAGAAACAAAATCCCCCTCACTCCCCACCCCCAAAACAAAAAAACAACCAACCAAAATCCATGCAAAACACATGAGTCAGACATACTCAGTAGCATCTCACTACTCGGGTCAGAAAAGGTGTGGCAAAATGAATAAACATGAACTTGTTTCTAAGGTTCATTCTTGGCTATGCCCAGTCTCTTCCTACCCCCCCCCCCCCCCCCCCCCCCCCCTCTTTTTTTTTCATCATGTTTTTAATCATCAAATTGTAGATTTTTTTTTAATCTGCTGCATTAATGGTCCTAAGTCTTTCAAACTATGGATAAAACAAAAGAATGCGTGACACCAAATCTATCACTGATGAAACACTTAGCATGATTATCTATAACTGATAAAACATGTGGCATGATTATTTACAATTGATGAACCACTGGGCATGACTCTTGTGTCTGATCTGCAATCATGTCTCACTTCCCAATTTAAGTTTCGACTTTTGAGACTGACTCACAAATATCAAGCTTAAGAATTTATCAAAAGAACAATGAAATGAATGAACAAACACGTAATTAATAAATGAATGTATAATCTGTCAACAAATACAATTCAAAGCATCTACACAGATGGTATGTGAAAATTTCTACACGATGTTAAACACACATCAGTTAACACTTAATCAGTCGATAAAACAAGAAACACTCACACTCACAGACGTCCCAAGTGCTCCCACTTGTTGCAAAATACTGCTTCAAATATTTGTGTCGCTTCAGTTCAAAACTTGTCTATGTGTTTGTGTATTTGAATGTTGAAGTACTAACCTCCTCGAGTCAGAGAGCAAAAACTCCAGCAACTATTCCTACCAATCAGAAAATGAGATTATTTTTAGTTCATGGGGTGAAGAGAAGGATCGGTGGGTTGGATAGTGGTTGAACATAATGATAATATTCAACCAATATTTCTTCTTCCCCCTTAAAAAAAAAAATGTTTTCCCCCCTTTTTTCCTGTGACCTTTAGAAATCAAGATTTATCTCACTGTCTTGTAGATTAAGTGGACTTTCCCTCTGTGGCCTTTGGAATTAAATCAAGATTTATCTCACTGTCTTGTAGATTAAGTGGACTTCCCCCCTGTGGCCTTGGGAATTAAATCAAGATTTATCTCACTGTCTTGTAGATTAAGTGAACTTTCAATGGAAAGAAGCTGAACCAGAAACCAGGCTGTTTAAAATCAAGCTTCCTTACTCACCACCATTTCTTTTATTGACAAATAATTATACATGCATATATCTTATATCATATATATATATATCATATATATCTCATGTGAATGCAGGCATACAGAAGACTGCTCCACATCTCCTGGACAGAGCACAGAACCAACAACTCTGTCCGAGAGCAGGTGACCAGACTGGCAGGACCCCAGGGACCCTCTCTGGCTGCAGTGAGGAGGAAAAAGCTGATTGGTTTGGCCACATGACACGACACAACTCACTGGCAAAGACAATCCTGCAAGGCACGCTTGAAGGAGGAAGGCGCTGAGCCAGGCAAAAGAAAGAGCTGGTCGGAGAAGGTAACAGAATGGAC
The DNA here is from genome assembly GCA_016801955.1 of Conus betulinus. Lineage (NCBI taxonomy): Eukaryota > Metazoa > Mollusca > Gastropoda > Neogastropoda > Conidae > Conus > Conus betulinus. The sequence goes on along the minus strand of JADBJO010000028.1, from coordinate 666,249 downwards.
AAACCTCAGGCTGCCAGAACTCCTGCAAAAAGCAGAGGACAGGCCACGAAAGAGAAAGAAGATCAAGGAGTTGTCCCTCATGTCCCCCTTACGACCACTTAGGTCATGGAATAAGAAGAAGAAGAAGAGTTTGTCCCTCATGTCCCCCTTACGACCACTTAGGTCATGGGAATAAGAAGAAGAAGATTATACATATATGCCCAGGGGTTCCAGTAGGTTTTTACTTTTATCCACCAACAAAACAGAAGGCATGAAATTCAGAAGTTTCCGTCCTGGTAGATTTTTAACCTGGCAGTGCCACTGGCCCGAAGTTTTTTGCTGCACTGTGAGGGCAGCTGCAAAATTTGGCAGTGCATGCCAACGGCAGTACACAACTAGACGAACACAAACACAGCTAGGTCTTGTGATCGTGAAGAACCATAGCATCAGCCATGCCACACTGGTGGAAGGATCGTGACCTATCTCTGCTTCCTTTCACAACAAGGTCGCAGGCTCACTGTTACTCCAGATGTAACACAGAAACCTTACCTAGACAGAGGCATGAAGCATCAGTCACATTTTTCTCAACATCATCTTTCTTGCTGGTTGTCGATATTGATGTAGCAGTCATTGACTCCGAAGTTCCGGGCTTTCGCATGTCACCATAGAGCTTAGATTGGACCCTGCTTCTTCCCTCCCACTACCTCCCTCCCCTCTACCTCTCTTTGAGTATATATTATCTATCAACAAAATGGTGATTTTCTGTCAAGCTTTTTTTTAATTTATCTGTAAAATCAAAGTACTTTTTCTTTTCTGAATCTCTTCAGATTTGCCTACCGAAAAATTGCCTAAGATCGTGTACTTTCTCACATTAACAGCTGTTTTGGGGGGAAAATACAGGTGTATTTCAATCAATTTGGCTGTACTCATCAGTATCTACAGAAAATCACTGTGTCTACACTGAGTAACATTTATTAAAAATCATTGCAGCAATAGCTACCTGGCTACATTTAAAGAATATCATTTTGGCTATACTCAGAATCATTTACAGAATTTCAGTTGGCTGGCACTCAGCAAATTTCCCCCAAATCACTTACACTATACTCAACAACATTTGCAGAACATCATATTTTTGGATGTATTCTGGAACATTTTCAGGATATAATTTCAGCCATACTCGGCAACACTTCACAAAACAATGTACTGGCTATTCTCAGCATAGGTTTATCATCCCTTAAAGAAAAATAAAAACAAACCCTTTGAATCCCTGCTTTGGGGATGAAGATTTGACTTCGAAGCATTGTTTAGGTTTTTTAAAATGACTGAGAACTCAAACAAACAAAAAAGTAGCAGAAACACAAGTAAATTCATGAAAATTTTGTAAAAGTTGGCAACTATTGTGTGTGTGTGTGTGTGTGTGTGTGTGTGTGTGTGTGTGTGTGTGTGTGTGTGTGTGTGTGTGTGTGTGGTGTGTGTGTGTGTGTGTGTATGTGTGTGTGTGTGTGTTTAAAAGACCACCCATGCATGCATATCTGTGCACAGCAACAGGTTATATACCCCAACAGTGTATTGATGAACAGATTGGTAAGCAGTCAGAACTTGGAGAAACATGTGAACCTTGAAATCTGAGCAAACCAGATTAACAACAGTATGATCACCGGTGCATCAGGATTAAAGACCATGTGCATTTAGCTGCAAGACAGATTTGCACACAACTACTTCTTCCTTGCCCATGTACACAACAGAGACACAGCATACCCACTCCACACTGTTCCTAAATCTTGTTACACGACAGAGCTCAGTAAATGATTCTTCAAAGACACATTCACCCAAAAAGATGGGGGGAAAGCACCAGATGAGAGTCACAGAATGTGGAAATTGAAAAAAAAAATATGTGAAGAGAAAGATTGGTGGCAGATCACTGCAGAATGTTGGTTCTTAAATAAAACACACACAAACACGCTCACATACACACATGTGCACACACGCATATGCACACTTGCGCACACACACACACATACATACATACTTACACACAAACCACACTCCTACCTAAAGGAAAAGAATTCTAAATCAAGAGAAAAAGAAAAAAAAAAAAGAGAGAGAAATACACCACACCAAAAATCACCAATAATATTAAAAGAAAACACCCCACGCATGCACGCATATCTTACCACAGTGGCTGATTTCTAAATTGGACAGAGAAGTGAACAGTAAGCAGAATATGGCACACATCCACACACTGTACACACAATAAGCACAGCAGACAGTCACATCCATAAGACAGCATGCAAGTCTCTCTTAGGTTTATGCTAAATCACAATATTACAAGTGAGAAAAAACTGAAAGAACGAATAAACCCCTTGATCACTGCTGACAGTTAAGCATACCAGTAGCATCCTTGCAATGAGATGAGTTCCTACCTTTAGACTGGAGATGGGGCAGAAAAATCAGGTCATCAGACTGTGACATTCTTGTGACTTGGCACAGAGAAACAGGTCATCAGACTGTGACATTCTTGTGACAGGGCACAGAGAACAGGTCATCAGACTGTGACATTCTTGTGACAGGGCACAGAGAACAGGTCATCAGACTGTGACATTCTTGTGACAGGGCACAGAGAACAGGTCATCAGACTGTGACATTCTTGTGACACAACAGGGCACAGAGAACAGGTCATCAGACTGTGACATTCTTGTGACAGGGCACAGAGAACAGGTCATCAGACTGTGACATTCTTGTGACACAACAGGGCACAGAGAACAGGTCATCAGACTGTGACATTCTTGTGACACAACATGACACAGAGATCAGACTGTGACATTCTTGTGACACAACAGGGCACAGAGAACAGGTCATCAGACTGTAACATTCTTGTGACACAACATGGCACAGAGATCAGACTGTGACATTCTTGTGACACAACAGGGCACAGAGAACAGGTCATCAGACTGTAACATTCTTGTGACACAACATGGCACAGAGATCAGACTGTGACATTCTTGTGACACAACAGGGGACAGTCAGAGAACAGGGTCATCAGACTGTAACATTCTTGTGACACAACATGGCACAGAGAAACAGGTCATCAGACTGTAACATTCTTGTGACACAACACAGGGCACAGAGAACAGGTCATCAGCCTGTGACATTCTTGTGACAGAACAGGGCACAGAGAACAGGTCATCAGCCTGTGACATTTTTGTGACAGGGCACACAGAGAACAGGTCATCAGCCTGTGACATCCTTGTGACAGAACAGGGCACAGAGGGCACAGAGAACAGGTCATCAGACTGTGACATTCTTGTGACAGAACAGGGCACAGAGAACAGGTCATCAGACTGTGCATCATGTGATGGTGTAGGGGAGATAGATCAGGTCATCAGACTGTTCAGACCTCTGCAATGGGATGAGGCAAATAGAGAAGGAACTGGTCATCAGTAAAGTACTGAGTATCCTTGTCATTGGATGGGGCAGACAGATCAGGTCATCAATAAAGTACTGAGTATCCTTATCACTGGATGGGGCAGACAGATCAGGTCATCAATAAAGTACTGAGTATCCTTATCATTGGATGGGGCAGACAGATCAGGTCATCAATAAAGTACTGAGTATCCTTATCACTGGATGGGGCAGACAGATCAGGTCATCAATAAAGTGCTGAGTATCCTTATCATTGGATGGGGCAGACAGATCAGGTCATCAGTAAAGTACTGAGTGTCCTTATCATTGGATGGGGCAGACAGATCAGGTCATCAGTAAAGTACTGAGTATCCTTATGACTGGATGGGGCAGACAGATCAGGTCATCAGTAAAGTACTGAGTATCCTTATGACTGGATGGGGCAGACAGATCAGGTCATCAGTAAAGTACTGAGTGTCCTTATCATTGGATGGGGCAGACAGATCAGGTCATCAGTAAAGTACTGAGTATCCTTATGACTGGATGGGGAAGACAGATCAGGTCTCAATAAAGGACTGTAATATCCTTATCAGGGGATGAGGCAGACAGATCAGCTCATCAATAAAGAACTTTTACCATCTTTGTGACGGATAGGACAAACAGATCAAGTCACCAGTGAGAGACTGTAAGATACTTATTATGGGATGCAGCACACACATCAGGTCATCAAACACTTTAGTTGAACTCTGCACGCAGTCACTGTTCTTAAAGCATGCAAACTGAACTGCTGCACATACATCTCAGCGGTCCTGGGGTGAAGTATGTCAACATCAGTAAAGACACATTAGAATTCAACACAATTATACTGTGTCCTAAAGACGATGAGCTACACAAGTCTATACATGACCACTGATAAACAATACTGAACAGGAACAAGGAACTGACCAAGCAGCAATGAATACTGCCACTGACACACACGCACATGCTCACAAGGACTTCTTCCTAATTTCTATTCACTGACTGTGTGCGGATGGCTGTGAGTCTGTCCAGTACTCCCAGTGCCCCGTGATTTCAGTCTTTTCTACCTACCAGTTCAGTTGGTCACATGAGCCTAGAAACACCATTAACCCCTCTGCAATCAAACTGACCCCACAAAGCTAATAATAACCTTTAGATATCAGACTCAACACAAGACACTGGGCACAAGTATACCCTTTGCAATCATAAAGCTAATAATAACCTTTAGATATCAGACTCAACATAAGACACTGGACACAAGTATATCCCTTTTGCAATCGTGCTGGTTGTAAGTACCTGAATGTATTGTACTCTTCTGAAATAATACAGGGCAAAAGAGGCTAGAAATACCTGTACCCCTTGGAGATCCTTAACTGATCACATGAAGCTAGATTGAAGAGCCTTATCCCACTTGAAAGCAAATGTTTAAAAAAGACAAGAATTACTTAACCTTTCAAATCAACCTGGTCACAAGAATCTTAGGATAATGTAACCTTCTCCAAATCAAACTGGCCCCAGGTCATTACAAATGTACAGGCCACAAGAGGCTAGAATTCATCTTCTCCAAGAGTCTAGAATTCATCTTCTCCAAGAGTCTAGAATTCATCTTCTCCAAGAGCCTAGAATTCATCTTCTCCTTCCCAGTCAGAGGTTCACCATTTGTGACTGATGTGCATGAACATTTTTAACAGACACATTCTGTCTTCAGGGATGATGTGTGAATATAACACAGTTGCATTTGGTTGCTGCTTTTTTTTTGTCTTGTGTGTATGTGTCATCCATCCACCAACACACGATGACCTACTCTTCTACTGCTGATGGAATGAGATTTAAAGGGCATGCAAGTTTGCACACACACACACACACACACACACACACACACACACACACACACACACACACACCCTCCTCCTCAACTCTCCTTTTCATTGACACAACGGACCTCCTTGAAATCATCATCTGAAGTTCTGAGAAATAACTGGAGTCTGCAAAGAGGCAGACTCCGAAGAACCATGTCATCTGCCCTGGTTGACATATAGAGACTACCCTAGGATCCTGGATCAAGACAACAATGCTTCATCACTGGGCCATCCAGGCCTTGGCTAGAAGCAACCTAAACCCTCCAGCAAACCAAGAGGTCAGATACCCCTAACCCTCTGGAGCCAAAACACTGGGACATGAAAATAAATGATGAAATATTGAGTCATGAGGACAGGCTGCTTTAGTGACCACTGTCTTACTGATGTGATATTTGTATGTGTGACCATTTTCTGACTGTGCCCAAAATAGTTACAAGCAAATCTCACCGCCTGGTCCTGCCTTCGGGAAAACCAGAAAACAACATTTAGTGTGATGGGGCACAACCATCTGCAACAAGTCTACAGGGACAGGACAGCAAAGACAAGGGCATGATGCGCAAGTGTCTCTCCACGCCACAGCAACACCCAGCACACACAAAAACTACGTCAAGGCAAACGATGTTGAGATGGGACAGATTTCGTGTGAAGAACATTTACTTAGTGAGCTACACCCGAAGCATGCTGTGGAGACTGCTGCGTCACCTTTTCCTTGTCTCTTGTGAAACACTGAATGCCAAACATTTTGACAGCACTTAGCAGGAAACATTGCCGTCTTCATACATCCATTCCTAGTGACACTGAAGAAGTGTTCTTTTGACACCCTTACAGCTAGACAATGTGGAGTGCATAATCATATGTGTGTGTGTGTGTGTGTGTGTGTGTGTGTGTGTGTGTGTGTGTGTGTGTGTGTGTGTGTGTGTGTGAAATCAGACTGAAACAACTCACATTGTACATACTACTAAACAGTGACAAAAAAAACTCATCACAATCCAAAAAAAAAAAAACAAACAAATAGAGAAAAAAAAAAAAAAAGAAAAAAAAAAAAAAAAATATATATTCAGACTGAAAGTAATGAGCAAAACTAACCACTAACAAACTCATCACTACATGAATAATCTCACGTTCTGATCTACAAGCATACACCTTCCCACACATTGTCAAAATGAAACATATGTAATGATGCCCACAAAAATAAACTCCAAGGACTGCTATCTTAAAATAACGATCTAGACAACAGGAAAAAGATAAAGTGACAAAGATGTTCTCACCGGTCCAGAGCCCTTGCCAGCCTGTTGAAAAAACATCAGAACAAAAGGTCAGTATACCAAAACCTCATCAAAAAGATGATCACATCACCACAGTTCATGATTCTGGACTTTCAATGAACAAAACATGCATAGACTCCTTTGCATGATCAACTGACAGAAATAACATGCTCAGAACCGACACATCTTGCTTTTCCATTTCACTTGCAAATTTAAATAGATTCTGTCTCCAGGGATGTATACAAAGTGATTCCTACAACAGTGCAACAACAGACTAAACCTTACTCTGTGCTATAATAATGCCTAATGGAATAATAAAGGTTTGCTCCATCTAAAGGCTCGGCATTCATTTCTTGACAAGCCTACATATAAAGAAAACATTCGAAATGAATTATATGTCATTGTTGTTGTTTTTTTTTACTTCAGATTCAGCAAGTCATTACTGTACCCAAAGTTGTGGCTACACATTTCTCCACAGTTTTATAATGCTCTGAAGTGTACCTGTTGTGTTGGTAAGTGTGTTTCAGAGGTCATATAAAAGGACTGACGTCCCTCTGTTCTATGTTCATTAAACTCCATTAACCTTCAACATCTATACTGTCTTGTAATCCTGTGAAAGCGGGCAATGTTTGTTTGATAGACATATACTATGTGACTCTGGATGTTGACACTGATGCTGCGTCACTGCTGCCAGACTTCTGGAGTCAAAGCTCTGGACCCAGGGGCTGAAGGGTGGGATGGGCTAAACAGGGGGCAGTTTGGCTTGTGACTGAAAGTGCTTTGAACCCTTCACTGCTCCAGCTGAACAGTTTAAAAGCAAGATGTTTTTTCCACTACATGTTATGGCTGACATTCACATTACATCATTCAGGCTTTATTCTGTAATACTTACCAACTTTATTAAAAAAAATGTGCACACACACACACACACACACACACACACACACACACACACACACACACACACCCCTCCCCCTCCCTTTACTAATTCCCATCCCCCCCCCCCCCCCCCCCTATCTATACGGGATTTCGAGATTACTACTAAACCAGAGAAATCATAAGAAAAAAAAAATTGGGAGGCTTGGCAACCATGCTCTATCTCTCAAGGGTTTTATTCATCAAAGGAGAACCTTCAGTGCCAGGCAGGGAATGAACCAATCTGTGAGGAGCAGAACAGTATGAAAGACAGGAAGAAGAGAATGAGGGGAACACAACGGAGTTACTGAGCCTGCCTGGCCCATGACATGCACACACAGGCAGGTCAGTCAGACAAGACAAAATGCATAATGATAAAAGTCTCACTTACAGAGCCCAGTACCTTGACACTGGACTTGGTGGGCTGGAACCCTGGGTGTCCATGTGGCGACGGCAGAAATGGTCCGCTGGATTTCTCCCCCTTCAGTTAAACAGAACAAGCACACACACACACCGATAGCAATATTCCTCAAAAAACAAAATATAAAAGAGATATATAAGAAACACAGATTATAAAGGAAGCAGCAGTAAACAAAACATGCAAAACAAAAAAAAAGTCATGTTAAAATAAGAAAGAAGAATGGAGCGAGAGAGAAAAAAAAAGCATGGACAACTAACACAACAAAAAAAAAAAAGGAAAAAGTAACCCTGCCTACTGAGGGACTGAGATTACAATGCATTGTCAGTAGGTGAAACCTGAATCTGACACATAGCCTGTATGTTAAGTTTAAACCTGTAACCGTTCAACGCCTTCAGACTCGGCTAATCACTTCACTTGATATGTTATGATCTATATGTCATAAACAATAACAATACAGTATATAAACTCCAGCTGTAGTGATAATTACTCTATATCAACAAAATAGCCATAAACTTTTACTTCCCTCAAGCAGGTGTTTGGGGGAAAAAAAAACTCAAAAGAAATGGGGATTCAATCTATACTGTAAGAATGCCCAACATCTCCACGGGATCTGAAATCTGTTAGGACAACAGAATTATCTACCCTATGGTTTTCAGGCCTCTTGAGGCACTCTCATCATTTCCAGAAAAAAAAACTGGTTTACAGGGAAACATCTTGTAGAGAGTCTTCTTTCTTTTTCCCAGTAAAAAGCTAGACACTTCCAAACAGAAGATTTGCATTCCTGCGGCTGCATGATCCAAAATGAAGTGTGAGTGTATAACATAACACTTGCGGCAACCTTCACAGACAAATTCTAGTCTTGTACTGAAGCTTTGTTGGATATAAATAACAATACCTAAATTTCTTTTAATACAGCATATTCATGTTGAGAAATCAGAACATGAACTGATGAAGAGACAAGCAGAGGCCAAAACACAAAGAAGACAAATCATGATATGCACTATCAACACACACAACAAATGCCTATTTTTCTTTCGGTAAAAAAAAAATTATGATATGCTCATTTGACTTCAGAAGAAAAACATAACTTGGTGATTTTTTCAGAAATCCAGTTTTACTAAAAGATTCCCTAGCAGAGCGCCAACAACAGTTAATCAATGTCTAGAACAGTGAACAGTAGAAGGGAGACAAGCACTGCTATTTTCTAAATACTTACTTTTTCTGACCCCTGTGACACTGTGGAGGAACTGCGGGACTTTGACGCTGTAAATAGAAACAACTTATACTTGCAACGCAGTCTAGAACCAAATTCATTAAGACAACACTCGTACACATACAAACACAGACACACACATGCAAATACACACACACACACACACACACACACACGCATACAGACACACACAGACACATACACACCAATTTGATCACAGAAAAACAAAGTTCAACTACAACACTTCTGGTGATCCATGCTATGGTGAGCCTGCACTTTGGATATGGGGTGTACTACTGGAGATACAGCTACCCACCCCGATGACATCGCTCAGCTACACACGGGTAAAGTTTTCGGTGACTTCTTTCTGCAGTCATGAATCCACAGACAGACTGACATCAGTGTTGAAGAACTTTTTTTTACAAAAGTGTATTCATACAATACCAAACATTAGCAAAAGATTTTTTTCTCACTCTCTCTCCTTGACAGAAAGGAATTTCTTAACTTTTTAAAACAGTCAGTGATGTTAAACTTGTGACATTGTAGCACTGAAGAATGATACCACATGTCATCTGCACCAGAACAAGTAGAGTGGAAAGTCGCCTCCACAAAAAGCTTTCAAATGTGAGACTGGCTTGCTGCACATTGAGAGGGGGCAGCACAGGACCATCCTAAGCAAATCAGCGAAATTCTTTCAAACATCGAAGAAGGCTGCTGTCCGTTAAAGTGCGTTTGGCCTGCGGGCAGAGTGGATTATTACAACAAATTCATCCTATGTGGATTTATCAGAGATGAGCACAAACTTGACAAAGACAGCAATCATGGCTTTATAGGCAGCACAGACAACACAAGAAAACAGAAAAGACTGAATGACTTACGTGGAAACAGGGAGGCCTGCGCTCGTGAAGATGGCAACGACATCTTTCAGTTTGTTGCAATCAACAGGTTACACCAGCATGAAATTCCAATATTCTGGAAGTAAAATTGAGCTGTTATCATTATTGTCCTCTTAACAAAACACGGAAGAATGTAAAGGAACACAAAATATTAATGTGTACATGCAAACACACACACACAACACACATACACACACACACACACACACTCTCTCTCTCTCTCTCTCTCTCTCTCTCTCACACACACACACACACACACACACACACATGCACTGAAGAGATTCCTAATGTGAAATAATATCGCAAGTTATGTCACATGGCAATCTGCAAAATACAAAAAAATAACAATTTTTTAATGGTAAGCTGTCAACTCACACTGGCTTAGTATAGAGTAAATACTGCTCTTGAACAGCCAAAATATCTAGAATTCTCTTCTCCCACTCACTCTCTTTTTAACCTGACACAATTTCAGTAAAAAATGAAATTACAATGGTCAGTGGAAACTGGTAAGGAAGGACTCTGCATGTGCGACAAATGTCTGTGGTACAGCATGTTCATGGTAGTGCCAGGAAATTTCATAAACTGTGTTTTGGATATTCTGCATTGGCAAGTTCCTTCTCTTGCATCAGTTTTCTTAACTAACTTACCCATTGGATTTATTCATTCATATTCTTTTGTTTAACTTTGATTATTGCTAACCAACCACCATTTTCCATGCTGTTTCCTGTGGACACTACCTGCCCATTCGTCAGTGTCTATTTACCCTAATGACCTTTCCTTCGTTTTCATTTAAAAAAAAAAAAAAAAAAAGGATGAAAAATTCAGGGGAAATGTCTAGTACTCTCAATCAAAATGGCCTCCCTTGATCTTCTCTCATGACACCATCATGTTATGAAATTGCAATAAAAAGGTTTTTTGTTTGTTTTGTTTGGGGGGACAGGATTTTTTTTTTTCAGTGTGTGGTAGGTGAAAACCTTGAGTGGGCTCTGTGGGGTCAGCTGGGCTTAAGAATAATGAACAACTGAAGCTGAAACAACAGTAGAGCACAATGCTCTAATGAAATATACCCTAGCACAGCAGATCCTTTCAATAATGATCTTCCCCAAATTCTAAGACATGGAGTCTTTAGAGAGTGGTTGGGAAGTGTGTGTGTGTGTGTGTGTGTGGGGGGGGGGGGGGGGGGTGGTGGTGGTGGTGGTGGCATTTTTTGTGTTTTTGTTTTCTTCTATACCACTAAGAGGCATTATCCCACATTATACATTCGCCCACTCCCTTCCCCTTCATTCCATGCCCCCCCACACCTCCCTCCTTTTACACTACACTCTGGCTCATCCCACAGCAGGCCCAGCACCAGCAATCTACACAGAGCAGTCAGTGTCAAGTCACCCCACCAGAGGAGACACTGCACTGCTGCTGAGTCACTTTGATGGCATTCAGTGATGCCTGCTCTGATCCCCCACTGGCAGGACACCACCTTCTAAGCCTCTTACTGATGACAATAACTGCTTCACTGTGGAGTCAGTGTGAGTAAGTGTCCCCCTTCAGAGTGCCACCAGGTCGTCTAATGACAGTCTCCATGAACCTGCAAATATACGCGTCCTTGACATGAACTCTCCAGGTGGCATAAATGTTAAGAGGAACTGAACTGGTTCTGGGAGAAATCATATATAAATGTTAAGAGAACCGCCAAGAGAAACGTGGACAAACGAGTCACAAGACAAAACACGACACGTTTCGACCTCTTAGGTCTTCTTCAGGCAAAATACAAACAAATAGGACAACAAAAATTTACTTAGCTTTGATCGCTTCAGAGTTCAGAGCAAGGAAGGCGTTGAATCAAGAAGACGACCTAAGAGGTCGAAACGCGTCGTGTTTTGTCTTTTGACTTGTTTGTTCACGTTTCTCTAGGCGTTTCGCTAACATTTATTTAAGATTTGTTTAGATTTTCGCCTGCAGTCGTCTCACTTTGCTACTGGTTCTGGGAGGTTGAGGCATGACAAGTGCGATATTTTTTCCACTCCAGCTAACTTCCTGCTTGGAGTCGAGTGTGCCACAACCTCAGACTGGAAGACTTGAACCACATGATCCAATGTCAACCCACTGACAAGCTGGGTGTTTCTGGCAGCACCACTCATTTCAAAAGCAACACTGCAAGTATCTGTATCTCTGGAGCCTGACGGTCATAAAGTCTGTGAAACTCCCACTGAAAGGAAATACAGAATACAGGCCTGTCATATGTTGTTTCAGACCACATTGGAACTCCAACACATCACTTATGTCAACCTCAATGCTCAACATATTCAAAGACTCTTCAATGTCTGATATTCTGGTGGCCTCGGTTTCGATTTTCTCTGCCTGTGCCGACTTTGTGTCACTGTTAAGGTTGATGCTGTCTTTGCACACGTGGGGACCATCGCTGGATAGATGTGGTAGCGCCCTCTAGATGTGGATTTTCAACCATGCTAACTCTGCAACTGTGCAGTCATTGTCATCATTAGAGGCTTAGAAAGTGGTATCCTGTGTATGTTGGATCAGTACAGGCACCATGTAACACAACTATAGTGACTTTACAGCAGCACAGAGAGATGGTATGGGGAAAGAGAAGGGAGAATAGAGATACGTGGTTAAAGAGGAAGCAAAGATGGAGTATAACAAGACATGGGATTATGTGTGCAAGGTGTGTTTGTGGAAGAGGGGGGGAAGGGAAGGAGAGAAAGCCGAAAGACAGGAGTAAAGGGATGGGGGGAAAAGAACTTGATAGCTTTTCTGGAGAGGTTGCTGTGGCTTTTAAACTTTTTCCTTTTCTTTTTTCCTTTCCTTCCTTATTGAAATGGTTAATGATTAACTATCAAGTTAGCACTTGTGGGATAAGGGTCAGGGGAGCAAGTATGGGATGTTAGTAATTGTTGTTAACTTGTAATCGTCAACTTCAATTTTGACTTCTGTTTAACTCTTTGATTATTAATCCCAGCCTCTGTTGACTACTGTTTAGTACTAATTCTTGAAAATGAATGAGTTCACTTACAGAACTTCTAAGTGTGTGTGTGTGTGTGTGTGTGTGTGTGTGTAAGTGTGCATGTGTGCGTGCGCGTGTGCGTGCGTGCGTGCATGCGTGCGTGTGTGTGAGTATGTGTGCATGTGTTGTACATGTGTGTGTGTATGTGTGTGTGTACATCTGTGCGTATGCGTGTGTGTGCATACGTGTGTGTGTGTGTGTGTGTGTGTGTGTGTGTGTGTGTGTGTGTGTGTGTGTGTGTGTGTGCGTGCGTGTGCGCGTGTATCATATACATGCTTGTGTGGGTGTTTTGCATATATGGTGGTGCCCCTGCACATTGAGAATCTGCTACTTATTATGTGATCTGGTCATCAACATACGACAACCAAGATTTATTCTAAAATTCATACTTAATTCATAGGCAGACTGGGTTAAATCCTAGATCAGCAGCACAAACCTCCGGCATAGTTTTTTCAAACCACATTGTTCATTGCCTCTGGCTGCAAATTCATTAAAACACATGTACATGTACCTAAAATGAATGTTCTGTCGAGGTTAAAAAAAATCGTGAACACCCTTGAGTGTGTTCTGAAGCTGAAATGACGTTTTCATGCAGTGGTTTTGGCTAATAATAATGACTGGATATGTTGTTTCTCTATCCAGACAATATAACATGCATGCATGATTCATATTTCAGAGTAAGTAAAAAATGGACTACAATAAAGTTAAAGCTGAAAACAACACAATTTTTTTTAAAAAATCACATCAGAGAGTTTAGCTACTGATCTAGCATTTCACTGCAGTCCAGAATCTTTTAATCATCATCAATGAATTATTAATGCCATGGACTGGACGATCTGGATCAGGATGTATTGGATTACAATACAGCTGAAAGGGCCACACTGTGGCCTTATAGTGATGATGATGTTTAGGGGACAGTATGGAAAAAAAACAACAGCTATGGCGGCTAGGTCAGCCGTTCAGCAGCCCTTGTCCAATGCCAGATCCTTTCTCTCTCCCCCCCCCCCCCCCCCCCCCCCCCATCCTCTTTCCTTTTTGCTTCTCTTTTTTTTCTTTCTTTTTTTTTTTTTCCTCCCTTTGGGGAGTGGGTGTATGGGTTGAGAGGGATGGGAAAGCACAGGTAGGTCTTCATTACTGGAGTGTGGTTCAGTGAAAGAGACACTTGAATTCCTCCACCAACCCAGTAGACATAACGTCACTCAAGTTGTTCCATTCCATGATGGTTCGAGGGAATAGCTATTTTCAAGCACTTCAATTTTGATGATTTGGACACGTATAAATGCAGCGCAAGTTGATCTCTTTAAATTGCTTGACCATGTTAGTACCAAGTTGGTCCTCAGTGTTGTGACTAGCTATATCTCCATGTGACCAATGAGCAGTATTAACATGTATATGAAAGACTATATTGTGGCTTGGATATGTGCTATCGAGAAAACTTCAGTCCGATACCAACATATATGACGTAACACTATCAGATCATACTGGCTTGTGTAACCCAGGAGTCAGTTCTGCTGTTGGTACCATTTGTGCTATGAGAAAGCATGTGGCTGGCCTTTTCGTTATCCTGTACGGGCAGTATGGAAAGTATGGCATTTCTCATAAATTACTTATGATTCCCAACCACATATGACACCATGATGCAACATAACTTTAGATGTTCTGGCGTACTGTTTGGTTGAGGTAAATTTTGTGCAGGGTAAACACAATTAAGTTCCAAGGTAAGCAATTTCCTCAACAGCCTGTAAAATCCAAACTATCTCCTAAATTTTTCACTTCATTGTAAGTGTCTTCTGAGTTTAGTGTAAATCTATTTGTTTCTTCATGTCTTTTTTTTTTTCATCTGTAAAATTTTAAACACTGACAAAGTGGCATGGTGGGTATGTGGGGTGTGGCTGTCATTACTTTCTGTCACCTGTTGTCAACTGCTGTTCACTTTGTTTTGGGGGACTGGGACACATGTCTCCACTTTGCACTCGCCAACCTCAAGTGCATTTCAACTTTTTTTTTTTTTTTTTTCGGATACACTTTTAACGACTTTAAAATCATAACTGGTTTTCTCTTCTCACTTGTCCGTTTGCGATAGTTTTTGCACTATCTAAATGCAGTCTTTTGGCTCTCTCTAATAGTTATATATTTTTTTTTTTTCATTTGATGATTTTTTTTTTTTTTTTAATTCTATTTCATTTTTTCATTTGTTGTTGCGAGGTCACGTCCGCTCATTATGCTGTGACATTACATTGTCCCGCCGAGTTTACTATTTAGTAATCCTGAACTATCAAAAACTCAAATGATGCGCTTTCCACTTTCAGAATTCCTCACATCAAAGATCACATGGAAAACCAGATCGACGGCCAAAGGCAGCCACAGCCAGCAGTCACAGCGACAATGTCTGACAGTCAGTGACAACTACTGCTGTTGTACTAGGCTAGTACTAGCGAGTACTAATACATGTACTAGTCCCGTCGGTCTTCGACGTGATCTGGGAGAATCAGATTGCCGGTCGCCTAACTCATCACTTTTGCATCAAAGCATGATGTTGCCTTCATCAAAAACAAATTCAGTTTCCCTTTACTGTTAAGTTAGGCCTTCAAGCGCGCGCATGGGCACGTACGACGAAAGAAAGAGAAGCATGAATAAAACCTTGTTCAGTGGCCGCCGGCATCTTCCAAACAAAGAGCAGCCATATTGATTTGAATAAACGCCTTAAAATTGTGGACTTGACCCCATTTATATACGAAAAAAATACAGATAGGTTCAGAATATTTCTTTTAATAGTACTATGTCATTACTGAGTATGCCTACATAAGACATTGTAAAGTTTTACCGTATGCTGTTTTAGCTTCTTTTTTTTTTTTTTAAATTAAAGAAATCGATGTCTGTCCAGTCACACACACACACGGGCCAACTACAAAACAGCAGAAGACAACTTCCGGTCGACATAAGGCATGGAATCATCTCTCTCTCTCTCTCTCACTGTCTCTCTCTCTCTCTCTTACATCATGATGTCTATGAAAATGACGAAAAAGGAAACAAGGCATCACTTAGCAAAAAAAAAAAAAAAAAAAAAAAAAAGGGGTAAGGGTGTGATTATAATGTCTCAAGAGAGGTTGACACTGACAGCAGAAAGTCCTCCCCACTTGAAAAGTGTTTCGGTCCTGAACTCTTTATAAGGTGACCAGGCTGCATCCATATCATGACTTCCAGATGTCCTTCTGTTGCCAGACTTTAAAATTTTGTTGTTGTTGTTGTTTTTTCTGGCGCTGCCGTGATTCAAACCAACAACTTCTGGATGGAGCGGGAGGGGGTTAGGGGGATATACGGAGGAGGAGGGGACTCCAGGCGTTGCCTTTTAGACGGATGCCAATGACCCACACCGCTGTCGGACACCTGCACCAATCTGGGAAATGTAAGCATTAGTGGTTCACTTTTGTTCATGCACAACCAGGTCCAGCAGGAACTTGGATGTCTTTGCCATTGCCTTTAAGTGTCTGTCCACTTCTTACCAGAAATCCCGAGCTGTTTCATGAAGTCATAAAATGATGAGCATACAAGACCCCTTGCGCCACCTCCTATGGTGAGGACTTTGGCTTGTAGGCGGGATTTCCACATGCTGCCAGCTGGACTGGCGTACTGTTCAGTCTTAATCTGTATATGTGAGCGTGCTTCATTTTGTTTTCATGGGGCACACTGAGTTCAGTCAGAATCAGTTGTTTTGATACCCACAGGAAGATATACATGAAGGTATAATTTACTACTGAAGGAGATTGTACATGCAGCTAGCACTGTCAGAGGAAGCACTGCCATCAGAAACACCAGCAATGATGTTTTAGACAGCAGAAGGCCACAGATCATGCTTACTCTATCAGTTATCATCCATTGTTCACCCCTCCTTATGTTTCTCCATGCTGATCTTCTCCATTTCTAGAATAATGCAGGGACTTGGGGACATTTATTATACAGCATAAAGGGTGTTCCATTAGGTCCAAAGATTTGGCTTTGGCATTTTTTGTTGTTTAAATCAGTTTTTTTTTTGTTGGTTTTTTTTTGCTCATCAAGTGTTGGTAGCACATCTTTGAACTTTCTGGCTGTTGCTGCAAGCTGCACTATGCACTGGATTTCAAGTGGTCCTTTGCTCCGAGGGTCAAGATGTGTTTTCCTGAGATGCTCTTCCAGAATTTCTTTGCCAGCTGTGAGTGTCCCAGATTTTAGCTGCTGGAAACAATTTCCTGAGATCACGCTGATGTGCAATTAGGTCTTCCTGAAGCTTCTGTAACTCTCTTGTCAACCTCTAGGTCAAGCTTCATTTGTTTTCTGAGATTCTTCTTTCTCTTCTGGGTGTTATCGCTCTTTTCCTGACATCTGCATTTTTTAGAGCAGGTGGTCTTTAACTTTGGTTGTGTCACTCCGTAGGGCAGTCCTTACAGATTCTGTACATGAGGTCTCCAGCTGTGGCTAGGTTGTGCTGCTGTGTACTCCTTCCTGTCAGTGTGCCCAGGTTGTGAACTTTTTTTTTCATCAAATTTCTCCCATTCTTCTTGTGCACAATCAAGTTTTTTGGTATTTGGCATTGAGAGCCTGTATGAGTTTCATGGGAATAATCAGCATGGATGTCCTTGGCACTGTGATTTGAGTCTTGGCCTTGGTTTATCTGCTGGAGCAATATTGCTGTTCATGATCAGAGTCTTCATACAGCCCTTTTTTTGTCCTGTCGAACTTCATGCTGCATGTAGAGGAGAAGTTCCTTTCACAAGCACATGGGAATTTGGATTTTTCATTGCTTATTGTCCCTTGTCAATTTCCAACCACGATCAGCTAGCACCAGTGGCTTAAAAAAATTCATTGACCAGTGGAAATATTTGAAGTGGAATCATCAGCATGATTTTGATGTTAAACAAGAATCATGAATGCTGCTTTGAAAACAATTTCTTTTCAATGTACTGTCGACTACATTCCTTCTCTTTAGTATCATCATGAATAAGGTGGAGTTGTGGTTAAGGGGGCTGAAATAGTTTAGTTGGTTGAGGTCCAGTCTCATGATCCTGGCAATTCTGGGATTGTGGATTGAAATCTCTTCCAGGCTGTTTCAGTACAGGGGCATTTTTCCCTCAGAGTTAACATCTCTTTTTACTCAGTTACCCAAAGAGTCCTTGAATGAGGCTATAAATAGGGGGGTGATATGTGAATGCATTTTATACATCTTGCACACATATCAAGACGTCACGGCCCTGTGGGTCACTAACTTCCGAAAGAGAAGACCAGTATGACTGCAGGTATGGATGACACATATCCACGTTGCATGCATCCTCCATGGAAAAACATGCTTAAGTGAAAAATTGAGTGACTGATATAACACTGAATAAAAGGGGAAACAAGTGAATGAAGTGCCAGCAGGCAGTTCTTCAGTGAGTTCTACCCAGATAAGCAACCTGTTGTGTAAACAAAAGCGTGGAATGAAGGTGCTTAGAGGTCAATCTCTAACCGAGGATAGGCACTATATAAATACTCTAATTACGATATTGATATTCTAAAATGTCTGTGCTGTTCCAGGAGCAGTATGATGAAGCTGCAAGAAGTGTGCTCACTGCCGGCTCACGATGACCTGGCATGGTGCGTAGCCTGGAACCCCACAGGCACTCTGCTGGCCTCATGTGGCAGTGACAAACTGATCAAAATCTGGGCCAAGGAGGGAGACCACTGGGTATGCAAGTCCACCCTGGCCGACGCTCACACACGCACAGTACGCTCCCTTGGATGGTCTCCTTGTGGCAACTACTTGGCAGCGCCAGCTTTGACGCCACGACAGCTGTTTGGAGCAGGAAGGGTGGGGAGTTTGAATGCATTGCCACGTTGGAAGGTCACGAAACGAAGTGAAGGCCGTGATCTGGGCGCGCACTGGGAGCCTGCTAGCGACCTGCAGTCGTGACAAAAGTGTGTGGATATATGGGAAGGTAAGAAAAAGGGGGCTGCCTGTTTCAATGACGGTTTGCCCAAAGCGTTGTCTTGAAACAAACAAGTGGACACTTTTCCCCCTTGTCTAGACCCCCAAAATGGGCACTTTTCACCCCTTTGTCATGGGATGTTGAAGTGCTGCAGTGAGAAATGACTGGATCACAGACTACAACAAGATGACACACAACTCCAGACTGATAATAGCCAGTGATGATTTCTAAAATACTCATAATATGGATCTTCACACCACCTGTTGAACTATTCCTTTGGTTCAAAATTTTTTTTTTTTTTTTTTTTTTTTAATGAGAAGCACTCTGACCACTTACTTATTCACTTAGTTCATCTTGGACTGAAAGGGTGAAACTGACCAGCATATTCCCAGTATACTAATTTTGTTATTGTTGAGGAAATGAAACTGGCCACCGAGTTATTCACAATGGAATTATTTAACATATTTTTTGCACACTGGACAAAACTTGACCATTAGATTTTATAAATCTACAGTGTATAGCTCAGAGTTGTCATGCTCTCACTCAGACTGCATGGTTAATTACTCTTCCTGTTACCTTTTTTCTGCTGTTTTGTGTCGAACCAGAATGTTTGTGTATGTGTTCAGTTCTGACTTCACACTTTTGCTGCCAGATCATTTTAATGACCTGTCAGATTGTTTGTTAACATATCAAGAGGTCACGGCTCAGTTGCCACATCTTTGTCTTTTTAGAAAGGGTGAAGTAGTCATGTCTAGTTCTAAGTTCACATTTTTGTTGAAACTTCATGTTCAATGTTCCGTCGAAATGTTTGTGTATGTGTCTAATTCTGAGTTCATTGTGTCGCTGCCTGTTCCTGTTAAATGACCTTTAATGAATCTTGTGTGTCTGCTCTGTTTGCTCTTCAGTTGGATGAAAATAAAAAAAACAGCTCCTGTCTGCAGTATGCACCTAGCGCATGTAAAAGAACCCATAGCAGCCAAATTTTGTCCCTGGTGAAATTCTATGGATGTAAGTTTTATATCATTGACAAATACATTGAGTTGATAGCTGACTTGCAGACAGGGAGATGGAATTGATAGTTGGCTGAAAAGACAGGGAGATGGAATTGATAGCTGACTGAAAAGACAGGGAGATGGAATTGATAGCTGACTGAAAAGACAGGGAGATGGAATTGATAGTTGGCTGAAAAGACAGGGAGATGGAATTGATAGCTGACTGAAAAGACAGGGAGATGGAATTGATAGTTGGCTGAAAAGACGGGGGGATGGAATTGATAGCTGATAGCTGGCTGAAAGATAGGGAGAGATGGAATTGATAGTTGGCTGAAAAGACAGGAGATGGCATTGATAGCTGGCTGAAAAGACAGGGAGATGGAATTGATAACTGATTGCTGACTGAAAAGACAGAGAGATGGCATTGATAGCTGACTGAAAAGACAGGGAGATTGCATTGATAGTTGGCTGAAAAGACAGGGAGATGGCATTGATAGCTGACAGCTGGCTGAAAAGATAGGGAGATGGAATTGATAGTTGGCTGAAAAGACACAGAGATGGAATTGATAGTTGGCTGAAAAGACAGGGAGATGGAATTGATAGTTGGCTGAAAAGATAGGGAGATGGCGCTGATAGCTGGCTTAAAAGACAGGGAGATAGTATTGATAGCTGACAGCTGACTTAAAGACAGGGAGATGACATTGATAGCTGACTACAGACAGGGAGATGACATTGATAGCTGACTTGCAGACAGGGAGATGGCATTGATAGTTGGCTGAAAAGACAGGGAGAGGGCATTGATAGCTGGCTGAAAAGACAGGGAGATGGAATTGATAGTTGGCTGAAAAGACACGGAGATTACATTGATAGTTGGCTGAAAAGACACGGAGATTGACATTGATAGCTGACTGAAAAGACATGGAGATGAAATTGATAGTTGGCTGAGACAGGGAGATGGAATTGATAGTTGGCTGAGACTGGGAGATGGAATGATAGTTGGCTGAAAAGACACGGAGATTACATTGATAGTTGGCTGAAAAGACACGGAGATGGACATTGATAGCTGACTGAAAAGACATGGAGATGGAATTGATAGTTGGCTGAAAAGATAGGGAGATGAATTGATAGTTGGTTGAAAAGATAGGGAGATGACATTGATAGCTGGCTGAAAAGACACGGAGATGACATTGATAGCTGGCTGAAAAGACACGGAGATGGAATTGATAGTTGGCTGAAAAGATAGTGAGATGGAATTGATAGCTGACTGAAAAGACAGGGAGATGGAATTGATAGTTGGTTGAAAAGATAGGGAGATGACATTGATAGCTGGCTGAAAAGACACGGAGATGACATTGATAGCTGGCTGAAAAGACACGGAGATGGACATTGATAGTTGGCTGAAAAGACATGAGATGACATTGATAGTTGGCTGAAAAGACATGGAGATGGAATTGATAGTTGGCTGAAAAGACATGAGATGGAATTGATAGCTGACTGAAAAGACAGACAGGGAGATGGAATGATAGTTGGCTGAAAAGACAGGGAGATGGATTGATAGTTGGCTGAAAAGACACGGAGATGACATTGATAGTTGGCTGAAAAGACACGGAGATGGAACTGTTAGTTGGCTGAAAAGACACGGAGATGACATTGATAGCTGGCTGAAAAGACACGGAGATTACATTGATAGTTGGCTGAAAAGACACGGAGATGACATTGATAGCTGACTGAAAAGACACGGAGATGACATTGATAGCTGACTGAAAAGACATGGAGATGACATTGATAGCTGACTGAAAAGACATGGAGATGGAATTGATAGCTGGCTGAAAAGACAGGGAGCTGACAACTTATGAGGAGTGTTTTGGGACCCTAAAGTTGTACCTTTTGTTCCTTACAAATGCCAGAGAACTGAAGCCTAATCATCTCATGCGTGGACCATTCTCACTGTTCCAGTGACGGACGATGAAGAGTTTGAGTGTGCCAGTGTCATGTCGGCCCATTCCCAGGATGTGAAACACGTCAAGTGGCATCCTGAGAAGGAGATCCTGGCCTCCTGTAGTTATGACAACACCATCAAGGTAATGGCTAGTTCACTGCAAACTGTTGTAATGTCTTGTTGACCACTAACTGTTGTCTACCACAATCTATTGTAATATCTTCTTCATCTTAAACTATTGCAATGTCTTATTCGTCACAAACTGGTATGATGTCTTGTTCTCCACAGATGTTGTAATGTCTTGCTCATTACATATTATTGTGATGTTGTGTTTCCACAGTGTTTCCCTCCTATTTGTGTCATTTGTACGATGGCTTGGAGCTTCGAGATTCCAGTGTTCAGGAGATCTGGAAGGGGAGGTTGATCTGGCGGCAACTCAGCACAGCTCCAGACGGCTCGCTGGTTGAGCATCTAGGGCCATTCTCTGATGTGGTGTTGTTCTTCTGGGTTGCCCTGATCAGTTAGATATGTCACAGGCTGTGCTGTGACCATAATATGATCAGTTTAATTGGTCCCCTGAAACATTCATCTGAGGCACAGTTGTGTTGATGATATGATGGTGGCAAAAGAACAGAGGAGGTATGTGAATGAAA
This sequence comes from Conus betulinus, assembly GCA_016801955.1. Taxonomy (NCBI): domain Eukaryota; kingdom Metazoa; phylum Mollusca; class Gastropoda; order Neogastropoda; family Conidae; genus Conus; species Conus betulinus. The sequence goes on along the minus strand of JADBJO010000028.1, from coordinate 643,742 downwards.
AGGGAGGCAAAAAGGTCCAGAAGACTGTGGAGGCTACTTTATAGAAGTTACTTATTAATACTTATATAAAACAGAGGATGGACAATGATTAAACTTTCTGTATTTATGATTTAAAGAATTTGATGAAGTGTTATCAAACGCTTAGACAGAATCATTAATGAAAAATCAAATGATATTGCTATACCCATTCCTTCAGGCAGGAGATGAAACAGACTGACGGACAGGCAGACAGATCCAAGAGTTTCATGAATAATGAAATGTTAGTGATTAATGGAACAAAGCATTCACACAGGCAATCTGACAGACAATTTCCCCAGGTCAAGTAAGTGACTAGATGAAGTTTGGGGTGGAGACGCTCTGTTTTCCGAGGTTCCATACTGACTGACTGATGGGCTGCAGGGGTCCTTTAAAACAAAATTTATGGCGCATGTAAAAAACACACAATATAGCATTTTAAAACCATCAAACATGAAGATAAAGCACATATCATTAAAAAGAGAAAGAAACCTCACATGGTTTCAAATCGAGAATGAACAGTAATCTGACACTCGATTATGAATAAAAATATCCAAAAATACAAACAATGGGCACCATCCCTGTTCGTGAACAGTCACATGAATGAATGCATGCACACTCAAGCAAAGCAAACATTAATGCATGCAAGCAGAAGAACTCACCTGGGAGAGACAAGCCCTCTCTGAAGATAGGTGAGTATTGATAACCTACGATCACCTGTTTAAGTGCATAATAAACAGCCACACAGGCTAATACACTTTAAATGTTATGATGATGAATAGGGGTGGGGCTGCAAATGAATTGAAGAGAAATTTTTTTTTCAACTTTCAAGTTATCGGTATATGAATAAAAGAACACCAACTTTGTTAAAGCTGCAGACTCAGGTTTGAATCTACCCTACAATTTTTTTTTTTTTTAAACTGACCTGCATCAACTGGTGAGTGGATTGGGAAATTTCTCCTTATGAGGACATACTAACTGGGGACAACCGGGGCATCTCTCTCTCTCTCTCTCTCTCTCTCTCTCTCCAGCCAGTAGGAGGAAGAAGGGGAGGGAGTGATTGCATGGAAATGGAAGCCACAGTTAAGAAGATGAAGGGAAAGTGGGCTGTCTGCTTTCTTTGAGCAGCTCCCAGCAGTCCCTCCCCTTCAAAACAACAGGGACATGGAGTGGTGTCTTTTCCCCTCACTCGATCTCCCAGTGAAGGGGGCATTAGGTATGGTAGGTCTGGGGACTTTTGGATTTTTTTTTTGGGGGGGGGGGGGGGGGTACAAAATGAATTGAAGCCCCCAGCCACTCCAGAAGTGGTGAAACTTGGGCTGCTGCTGGCCGTCTGGTATTCTTTATGGCATTTTTATTCCTCCTTTTCTTTGTCTCTCCACTGAGCTCTTCACTTTGCATTCTTCTGCAACATGGAGGTCGTGGTTGAGGCTGAGGATACCATATAAAATGTTGACTTCACATGGAGTGAGCAGGTTAACTTGTAGCAAAAGTACTAACAACTAGGGTTGGAACATGGATTCAGAGGGGATGGATGGAGGAGGTAATAGGGGTGAGGGTGATAAGCACACTAGAAGGAACTTAAATATGCTCTGTGCCCTTGACAAAAAAAATGAAGATTATTCGCGAGACTAGGTCCATATTGGTCAAGTGGAAAACATGATGTTGCTGCCTTAATGGTGGGATGAAAAGCAGTCGCATATAGACCAAACCTCCTCATCAATAATGAACCTCAAGTCCTGGCTGAGTAACAGAGTAAGACACAGAGAGAGATCCTACAACTTGTTCAAGAAAATGAAAACAAGGTCTTTTTTTAATTAAATGCTACAGCATTATTGAATGACCACAAGAGCCATGTGCACTGTTAATTTCCTTTCATTTGTGTTGCTTTTGTCCACAGTTGTTCAGAGAGGACAGTGATGACTGGTGTTGCTTTGCCACCTTGAAATCCCACAGTTCCACCGTCTGGAGCCTGGCATTTGACAAGACTGGTTCTCGCCTGGCTTCCTGCTCTGATGACAAAACGTCAAAATCTGCAGGAGTATCCACCTGGCAACTCTGAAGGCGTGGTCACCAAGGACGGCGAGTCAGCATGGAAGTGCGTCTGTACCTTGGGCGGCTACAGCTCCCGCACCATTTTCGACATCGACTGGAGTCACATGACTGGTGACATTGCCACTGCTGCTGGGGGGACGACACGATTCGAGTGTTTCGAGAAGATGGAGGCTCGGACAAGAACCAGCCGACATTCAGTGTGCTGACGTCAGTGAGGAAAGCTCACAGTCAGGATGTGAACTGCGTGGCATGGAACCCGGCTGTCGAAGGACTGCTAGCATCGTGCAGTGATGATGGCACTGTCAAGATTTGGTCCCTGGAGTCAGAGGCGTAGGCCAGGGACAGAGAGTAGCTCGGGAAAAATCAGGCATGCCTAGTGGAAGAGAGGAGATTGGAGAAGGGTGGAGGGAAATGGGAGGGGGGGAGCAAGGGGCAGGGATGAGGGTAGATGGGATGGAAATTTTTGTTTTTGCAAAGCAAAAGTAGAATAACAACATTTGAAAAGAAACATGTTTGAACATCTGTAAACATGAAAGGTAGCAATCATGTCCTTTACTCTATATAATGAAAGAGAAGTTGTGCAAGGCGGTAAAACTGGGAGTCGAAAAGGTCATCTTTGTTTTTAAAGTGGAGCTTGCAAAACAGCTCAAGTATTACATTAATTGTAAACACTCTTTTTTTCTGTCAGTGATTATGCCGTATTGTAGTAGCATGTATACCTGTTCCATCTGTGTTTAAGATTATAGATATTGGGTATTTGATCCTGATTGGGGAAAAAAAGATTTGTTTCCATGATAATGAATGGACTGTGATCAAGTTAAGCAAACCAGATGGAACAAGATGGGTAAAGAAAATCAAGAAATGATTTGACCTTGTGTAAAGTTAGAATTGTATTTTGTTCATGCAGTCATTTAAGAAGATCGATTAGTGAAATGCAGAGGAATGAGGACCAGGAATGAGTCTTTAAGATACTGACTTACCAGTCATCTACACCCAGCTGAACCGGTAAATGGAAAACATCCTGATTTGAAACTGTCCATTTATAAATGCAATCATGGAATGTTGTGATACAGACAGTAGATTAAATGATCAAACTATCAAGACATTGTTTGTGGTATACAAGTCTTTAAGAGGAGGGTGAAATGGTAGAAGTAATGTGGCACATGAAGTTCTGTTTCACTTGTTGATGTGGAGTTCACTTACACACTGACCACTGACAGAACATACAGTTGAATATAAAACTTGTGTAATCAATAGCAGTATTAGATTTTTTTGTTGCCATAAACCGACATGGAAAGAAAAAGTCACCAATACATTCATTTGTCAGTCCAGATTGTTTTGTGTACAAAACCAATTTATGTTCAGCGGTGCAAGGCTCTATCCTTTTGTCATATGTAGACAAATGAGTAATTTCAGTAAAAACTAAAATGAATGTTGCTGTCTCAAGGCACAAAATTAATTGTAAATGTGCTTGTTTTTCCCAGAGATTTTTTTTTATGTGTGAATCACTGGCACAAACCGTCCCACACGATCAGCAACATGATTAGTGATATTGTTAACATGTTGTAAGGTCTTGCATGAAGCAGGGCTTCCTGTCCCATGATAGAAGAGGGCATCAGTACCACCTGTCCTTAACAACATCTAGACCACCTGTCCTTAACAACATCTAGACCACCTGTCCTTAACAACAACATGTAGACCACCTGTCCTTAGCAACATCTAGAAGTTCTGAAAAACAGGGTCCTAACCTTCTTGTACTTCCAGGATCGCTTACAGCCCTGGGACACAATAAAACATGAAAACTCTTGAACTGTTCAAATATTCGGGTGAAAATGTATGTTTTGTGTTTCAAATCAAATTTTGTCTTGTTGAGTGAAAAGTAGAGGGAAAAAAAGTAATCAGTAACACAATTTCAGCTGCCCCAAAGTCACGCCTGAGGCAAGCACAATAATCTTTACAAGGTATCCCTTTTCTGTGGTCTCCTGCACCCAAGTTTTCATGGTCATCTCCCTCTTTTTATTCAAAATGTTCTGGCATATCAGCAGTTCTAAGCTTGGGCTGGCACTGGTCTGTCTGACATGCAGAGACAGGCATTGGGCATACACCAAGGGAGCATTCTTTCTTCTGCTCTCTTCAGTGTCCAAATTAAGGAGATAGTTGATTCTGTAAATCAAGATTCCAGGTCTTCTATTAATGACTTGGCACTCAACGCAGTTGAAGTCACTGATGCTGGCATACAACAATGACTTCAACTTTGCATGGAGAAGATTCGAAAGAGGGATGAGGAAAGTAGTTGAGAGACACACAGAGAGAGAGAGAAGATCTCAGTCCTTTAACAAATTTTCCTTTGTTCCAATCTCTCTCTCTCTCTCTCTCTCTCTCCCCCCCACTACGGACAGAAAGTAACCATTTCTTGTATGTGTACCACGGAATTGCGCCACATTCAGATTGTTATTGGAGATGACAATGTTCGCCTTGAAACAAGCACAACCAAACAAACTCAAAACCAGCACATTCATGCATGCCTTTTCCAAATGTTTACTGTGTCATTTGTCCATCTTGTTATAATGTCAACCACAGAGAGAGACACACAGGGAAAGAGAGAGAGATTTATTGTGATGCGTTATGTTTAGCATCTAAACAGATGTCAAGTTTGTGATGTTTTATAGCCTGAAAGATTAGCAAACACAACATTATACCGGTCTCAAGTGTGATTATTTCTTCAAGGTGTGAATCCAAAAGCTGAAAACTGCTCTGTAGCTAAAACAATCCTGTGAGTCTTGAAATGTTGCTTTACTTTGCAGTATATTGTAAACTTGGTTGTTTATTTTCAAATTTGTCAATGGTAAATCTGCATGAAAACGGTGTTTCCAGCAGATTGTTGGTGGTTTCTCAAAGTTCAAGCAACAGATTTTGCTGGAAAATGGCACAGCTGCGTTGGTTGACATGGCAAACAGTTGATCTGGGTTGAACTGTATGCTGACACCCTTTTTTTCACAGCTGGCTGCCAGTGGAATCAGGAACAGGAATATTTTGAAGTTATTTAGGAGATGACTTTCGAATTCGATGAACCATCTTCACAAATCCGCAAAGAGATAATCTATGTTAGAGGTGATGGGTGGTCTCCGGAAACAAGCACACACATGCACATACACTCACACACACACACACACACACACACACACACACTCTCTCTCTCTCTCTTAGCTGACAGTATTTGTAGCGAGTCTCTTGTGATGGATTAACCTTTAAGTCTCCATTCAAAATCTTGAACCAATATGTTTGCCTTGTCTTCCACAAGTCATATCTCTCTCTCTCTCTCTCCATCTTTATCTGTGGATGAAACGATTATGCTCACTAATGGGCATCAATTGTGTGTGTGTGTGTTCGTGTGTGTGTGTGTGTGAGTGTGTGAGTGTGTGTGTGTGTGTGTGTGTGTGTGAAAAGAAATCAAAGGCCTCTTCTTTCGATACAGTATACAGTTTTGATTTTTCTTTTTCCAGTTAAAAAAAATTTAAAAAGCATATCATGCTCCTCTGCTGGAAAATACTTGACAGTAAAATGAAGCAGGCATGCAAACCAAGCGCTGGTAACAAAACGTCTACATGGTTTAGTTTCTGTGTCTGTTTTGCCAGTGATGTATACCTACACATACCTGTTTGGTGCTCTGTTGATGGCGAAGTAAAAAACAGTTTGATTTTGTATGATTGTAAATAACTGTTCATAGCCAAGCAGAGTTCATATACTTTCGTTGAATGATACACATGAATGATTTCTGTTTCATAAACCAAGTGATTTCAAGGCAATGATCAGAAATCTGCAAGGGAGGTAATCTGTTTTAGAACTTGCGTTTGGTGAGAGTGACCCCTCTGTTTTCATGGGGCAAATGCAGCTGGTGGTCACACCCCCGAAGCAATTTTGTGTCCATCAGTCAGCAGAACAATTCAGAGAGAAAAGGTCAAAACTTGGATGCGAATTGTGTGCCTTGAATGCAGACAGTTGATATCCTGACTGTTATCCTGGCATGCCTTTCAAATCAAATATTTGGACTCTGTTGATCTATTGCTGTTGATCTATTTGCTTGACCCATAAACTGAGAAAAGGTAACTCTATTTGCCAGGGAAAGACATACATTATCCTCTCCCGATTTTTTTTTTTTTCAGAAACATGTCTATTCATGTTTCCCAAATTGTCAAATTAACATTTGTACACCATCGTTTCAAGTTTGAAATAAATTTTGGTGTGATCGTGACTCTGCACTGGTGCCTTTTCTTTTTTGTTTTTTAATGTGTATACATACATGTATGTGTGCCCCCCCCACACACACATTTATATCAGATGTTTGCATGCACTTGCAAAGACACAATGTATAGGTGCACACATTTCTACACAGACAAGAATGTGCCTTCATGTGTATGCATGCCTATGCGCACATTCACGCGTGCATGCGTTTGTCAGACAGAATCCACAGGCGAACTCTGTCTTTAATTTTTGACCTGGTATCGACTGCTCCCTGTGCACATGCTGGAAACGGCGACAGGACAAAACAGTTTTTGTGGTTGTGGAGGGTAGGGTCCAGGAGTGGCATGGAAGATCAGACAGCACTATTAAAACAACGACAACAACGTCTGCTGAATTTTGTTGCAAGTTTTAATTGCACGTTGTTTCCACACGTTTGATTTTTGTTAACGATTTGTCATTGCTTTGGCCAGTCTTCCACGTACTGGTAGTTCTCGAGCTTGTTTCGATTGTACATAACCTTCCAAAAGATTGTGTTTTGAAGTGTAGCCAAAGTGGTCACTGACAGGGCGTGATTTGAAATTGATGCATATCTAAAACTGATGCTGTACATAAAGTCTGTCTACATTTCTCTTGCTATCCAACAATAATAGGCCAAGAACCAGAGACAGACAGACAGCGCGATGGGAGGGGGTGGAAGGGGGGGGGGGGGATGAGAAGACAGACAGACACAGAGAGGTGCGCCGACTGGGAGGTAGATAACTATACCCCATAGACACACACACTGGGGCGAAGGAAGATGAAGAAGGAAAGTGGAGGGGTGGAGGTGGACGGGAGAGTTAGAAAATGTGGGATGTACAATTATGGTCATAAATTCCATGGTCTGGAAAGTCTACATACTCATTGTCCCATCCTAAGTGGTATATATTCACACTTTTCACAGAAATGCAACATGCCTCATGGACATGCACCTGCTCACACACAAGCAGAGTAGTACACACTACACGAAGAAGCACTGGACAGACACGATACATTTTAAATCAAACAGTGAGTTTTATTTCATACCTGAGAAACTAATCATCCTAGCTCAGGCGTATGAAGTTAATTGATAAGAACTCGATTTTTTCTTCACATTCGTGAAAAACTCAACTCTGACCGTTCCAGGTAATTAAAATATGCTGGAAGCTTTGAAGAGGTCCCCCGGCTTCTTTCGCTTCACACCTGAAACAAGAACCACATGACGCAGTTAACGAAGGAATTTATATCCTCTGGAAAACCACTTTCAACAGCTCCATGACTGGCTATTCATCTCCATGATCATTTTACAACAGCCGGTCTGAGCTTCAATCAAACGTAACTTGTGATATTTTCAGTCACTTTTTTTTTTTTCCCTCGTTGCGTAATGGTTTTTTTCTTAACCAACAAATCGTTACCTTTCTCAAGTGAGGTTCTATCTAGAGTGGATACCAGCTTTTTTGCGACGTCTAGTAGCCCTATGACCTCTCTTGACTCCAGCATTAACCAAAGGAGTTATGTGATAACCCTATTTAGATTTTGAGAGAGAGAGAGAGAGAGAGAGTGAGTCTGTGTCTGTTTCTGCATGTGTGTGAGAGAGTGGCAAACTATAGTGTTGTACGTTTTTCTCGGCATTTACAATTGCTAGCAAAACCAAACTCAGCAGACCATTACAAGATTGTTGATCTCTTTTTTCTATCAATTTTCATTTTACTCGTTCGTTTTTCCGAGATGGGTTCGTTAAGTTTCGCAGCTTTGGTATCCTTTTAAACAAAACCAGGAATAGTGCGTGTGTCGCTCCTTATAGTGTTCCGCTAACCCTTCCTCCCCCCCCCCCCCCCCCCCCTCGTCCCCCAGCCCCCCCCCCCCCCCCCCCCCCCCCCCCCCCCCGCCATTAAAGAAGCAGACCTAAACATTAAGATGAAGAATCCGTCAGGAAAGCCTGCCCACTTCACCACCCCCTCGTCAAAGCTCACCTAACAGTTGAGGTCCCCGATGTTGCCGATGTTGACGGTGGGGGAGCGGTCTTCATGGCCCCCAGGTTGTCGGCGCAGTAGCAGACGGAGCCGGTGCAGGCGTAGCGCTGGTAGCTGCCGCTGGGCGTGCAGGAGAACAGCTTGCCGATCAGCCCCGTCTGCATGTAGGCGTACTGGTCCCGCGCGCACTCTGGTGGTGGGGGAGCATCGTTATTAGTTTCCGGAGCTGTTTCTTTTTAGAACACAGCCTTACAGTACCAACATCACATTATGTGTTTTTCTCTTGTAATTTGTTTGTCCATGTTACACGGCGGAATTACTTAAAATTGCTTTTATCATTTTTTTTCTCTCACCATATCACGTGAACGCAACGTGCTGTTGTTTTACAGTTACTAGTTTTCTTGATTTCAGCCTCAGACGGTGCTCGATTAATTAAAGATTTTTTTGGTCACCACAAAATATTGATACTATGACTCTCACAAACGGATGCTGTTGAGTCATGAAAGAAGATAATACGACATGTAAAACACATAATTGTAACTCGTGAAAAGAGATAATCATGAGTCAAAATTTCGTGACACATGAAAGTTGATCATGATTCATAAAAAAAAAAAAGTTGCGATCCATGACAGCAGATAATCATGACATTTGAAAACAGTAAATCGGACTCGCGAAAACACGTTGTGGATCGTGAACATGTGCAGTGTAACTGTACGTATCGTTGGCCATCTTATGACTGCTTTATAACGGTGCAGAGTGTTACAAAACAGACGCAATTACCATAATTCTTCGCTTGGTAGAATAATTACGTGGCTTTTAGTCTCTCGACTCAATGTCTGATGTCTTTCCAGCATCAAATCATACTGTTTAATTAAAGCCCTACTGGCTGCATCTGAGCTGCGTAACGATGTCAAAATATTCAAAATAATCGTTGTCATGCGAAAATGACCGACTAACACACACAGTGTTTTGTCACATTTTTGTCTAAAGCGACACTGTAATAACCTTGCCCCTTTGAAAGCTCCAATAATGTCCCGATGACACCACTATGACCATCACTATCATCATCATCATCATCATCATCATCTCATGGAAGT
>JADBJO010000028.1:626845-629345 GCA_016801955.1 Conus betulinus | reverse complement strand
ACTCTCAAAACAATCTTATTGCGCCAATCTATAAATACTCTACTCATTAAAGAACCTGGCGCATTATTTTTTGGTGTGCAGCAGCCACAGAGAAGCAGACACAGAAGTCCGTCATGGTAATGGGCCACATCACTGCAGACAACAACGAACCCCAACTTTCCGTCCAACTTTTTTTGTTTAGAAGTCCTACGAATGAGACTATAAACCGAAGTTCCGTGTGTGAACGCTCGCGTAACATCTTATATACGGGTAAAATCCCATTACCAGCTGTCGGAGGAAGAAGCCAGTTTTGCCCGTTGGTGTGGATGACACATAGTTCTATACACGGCATCCACCGGAAGAATGAAATATTGAATTAAATACTGAGTGGCTGACGTTCGACTGAATGACACGGGCGGCAAACGATTGAACGTAGTGCTAGCAGGCAGCTCTTCAGACGCCTCTACCCTGGTGGGCAGCCCGTGTGTGAACGAGGGCGTGAACTGTGAAGCGCTTAGAGCTTGGTCTCTAACCAGGAACAGGCGCAATGTAAGTACTCTTAGTAATGATAATAACAGCAACAGCAGTAAAAAACAACAATATTGATAATAATACTAAATAAAAGTAATAATTATTGGAATATGATACTGCAATTAACGTCCAATCAGTCTGAGGGTATGAAGAAGACGCTGCTCACAAATCGATCTAAAGGTGGGGCGGAGAGGGGGGGAGAGAGAGAGAGAGAGAGGGGGGGGGGGGGGGGGGGGGCTGGCTCAGCGAGTGAGAGCGAACAGTTGTTCTGGAAGGTATAGGAGACAATGAGTAGAGACTTCAGTTGCCATTGTAAGAAGCGAGTCATGGAGACAAGCGTTCCTCCATTTCTGAAAGCAGGCGAGTCAGAAGTAGAGAGCTGGGCTGTTCTTGACAGCAGAAGTCATGAGGCACAGAGTCAAGCTGTTCCTGGAAGTAAGCGAGTCAGAAGTAGAGAGTTAGGCTGTTCTTGACAGTAGAAGTCATGAGGCACAGAGTCAAGCTGTTCCTGGAAGCAGGCGAGTCAGAAGTAGAGAGCTGGGCTGTTCTTGACAGCAGAAGTCATGAGGCACAGAGTCGAGCTGTTCCTGGAAGTAGGTGAGTCAGAAGTAGAGAGCTGGGCTGTTCTTGACAGCAGAAGTCATGAGGCACAGAGTCAAGCTGTTCCTGGAAGCAGGCGAGTCAGGAGTGGAGGGTTCAGTTGTCTTGGAAGTAGGCGTAAACAGAGTACACAGTTAGTTGTTCTTAAAAGTAGGTGTCGGTAGTACAGCCAAGCTGTGTTAGTGTCATAGATTTGAAAGCTCAGTTCTTTTTGGATGTAGCGGAGTCATGGAGGAGCGGGTTCAATTGTTCTTTGATGTAGGGGAGTCAGAGTAGAGAGTTGTTTTCGGAAGCAGTGGAGTTATGAACTACAGATTTCTGTTGCTCTTAGAAGTAAAGACGTCAGGGAGTAGAGAGTTGTTTTTTAGGAAGCAGTGGAGTTATGGACTACAGAGTTCTGTTACTCTTAGAAGTAAAGACGTCAGGGAGTAGAGAGTTGTTTTAGGAAGCAGTGAAGTTATGGACTACAGAGTTCTGCTACTCTTAGAAGTAAAGACGTCAGGGAGTAGAGAGTTGTTTTAGTAAACAGTGGAGTTATGAACTACAGATTTCTGTTGCTCTTAGAAGTAAAGACGTCAGGGAGTAGAGAGTTGTTTTAGGAAGCAGTGGAGTTATGGACTACAGAGTTCTGTTACTCTTAGAAGTAAAGACGTCAGGGAGTAGAGAGTTGTTTTAGGAAGCAGTGAAGTTATGGACTACAGAGTTCTGTTACTCTTGGAAGTAAAGACGTCAGGGAGTAGAGAGTTGTTTTAGGAAGCAGTGAAGTTATGGACTACAGAGTTCTGTTACTCTTAGAAGTAAAGAAGTCAGGGAGTTGAGAGTTGCTTTAGGAAGTTGGGGCTTACAGCAATCACAGAGTAGAGCGTTCGTTTGTTCTTGGAGGCTGGGGAGTCATGGAGAAGAGAACTGCGTTGTTCTGGAAAGGATGAGTCACGGAGAGCAGAGTTCAGCTGTTCTTGAAGACAGGGAGATCAGAAGTGGACAGTTCAGTTGTTCTCAGAAGTAGGACTGAGAGCAACGTTGTTTTGGGGGAAGGGGGCAAGCAGAACGCAAATTAAGTTCTTACAGGAAGCGATGCCATGCAATTGAGCATAAAGTTGTCCTTGGGGACATGAGAGTTGATTAGTTTACTTCGGGTACATTCTAAACAATAATCACTTTGTATAAAACAAGTCAACATCCAGTCTCACAGTCTGCAAGGATACGACCCCGTATTGTCTGGCAATGCTAATCCATCACTCTTCTTTGGACGTTTTCCTTTTCCTCGAGAAAACACTGAATCTTAGAGGTGGTGTCTATTCCATACAATATGGATACCACAGACGGACAGACAGGGAATACTGAACAAAAAAGCTGTTGTTGAGGTCTTAAAAGATGCGATGTTTGCATG
>JADBJO010000028.1:601845-621845 GCA_016801955.1 Conus betulinus | reverse complement strand
GTTACTTTGCTGTGCGGATACATGGGAAAAACGCTCCAACGAGGCACGCCCCAGCAGACTGTTCGTTCTGTCATGTCCACTTCCGTGAGGCAATGAAGATAGCGACGTGCCATCTGTATTCGGTAATGCCATTTTAATGCCTCAAGCATACGATACACACGCCAAACTATAAATAATGGATACACGTAACTGACATTTTGCATACTATCTTTAACGCCAACTAAACGATACACAAACGAGAAGGGGCATTTACTACAGTACATCAGTCATTCACCTACCGCCATGTGAGACAACGGACCGCAAAGCGCGCAGCTGCTGTGTTGTCGCCATAATTAACTATCCAGCACAGCCTGCTTGTGCTAACTGCTGTGTAATTACCCGCCATATTTCATCAATGTAGCACACTGTGTGTGTGCGTGCGTGCGTGCGTGCGTGCGTCCATGCGTGTATTGGTGGGCGTGCACGAACGAGAGAGAGAGAGAGAGAGAGAGAGAGAGAGAGTGTGTGTGTGTGTGTGTGTGTGTGTGTGTGTGTGTGTGTGTGTGTGTGTGTGTGTGTGTGTGTGGGTGGGTGGGTGTGTTGCGTCGAGTATTCCACTGCTTACAGGCTATCACTTCCAACATTTTTATCTAACCTATCAATGACCGATGTTATCCATCCTCGGGATCTCTTTTATACTGGAATTATCGATCGTTCCTTACAAGAGGATTTTGACGCGCTGTTTCCAACAGAATACCGCGATCCTGCGTTTGCCTGGCTGGCTTGTAAGCAAAGTTTTAAGGTTTCCCGTCAAAGCTGTGCCTGTTTGCTTGTCAATGATATTGCACAGCGAGGCGGTTTTTTTTTTTTTTTTTTTTTTTTTTCTTTACTTTTGTCATCCAACTTACATTCAGCGTTTACTGGCACGTCTTCACGTCTATCATTGTTAAATTTCTCATCATGACTCAGACTAAGGACTTTGCGTCTGATCTTCAGGAATAAATTTTACCACCTGTTGTTTTTTTTTTTTGCGTATATTATCAACATAAGCCTGAACGGTCTTTTTAAGACCAGTGACTGCAACGCGCTCACAACTCGTGTAAGCCGTGGGGTAATGGGCCAAACGTTCAGAACAGACGGCGAAACTAACGTTCATCCACAAACAACGACGAGACACCTAGTCCTTTTTCTAAAGCAGCAGACTGAAACAAAATGGCAGTATGAATTAGTCTGTACTTTAATCTTGCTTTTTTTTTTTTTTTTTAAGTCTTCACTGACTTCAAGATCTTCTTCTTCTGTGACCATCTCTTCTCTGTTCAGGTATTTACTCGCGGTGCAGTTTTGTCAAAGCGGTTCATTAGGACTTTTGTTTGACAGACGCGGTAACGCCCTCTGTACAAGAGGCGATCATTCGCACTGGCTCCGTTACAAGGCATCTCCTGTCGTCAGTTTGGGTTTTAGTCGATGGTGTCCTGCTCATGTTGGGTAAGAGCAGACGACGCTAGCCATTATCGACATATAACAGGGCGCAGTGCCGTGCGTGTCTTTTCCGGTGAGCTGTCTATCAGAAACCCCACACTGCTTCCTACAGGCTGCCCTTGCCGCGCCTGCCACAACAGAAGTCTATGGCTGCGTGGCAGAGCATGAGAGCAGTATCTGAAAGAAATTTCACCATCCGTCACCACAACACCGGACAATAAAGAATGACAGAAAAATGTCAGCTTCAGTCACCACAACACCGGACAATAAAGAATGACAGGAAATGTCAGCTTCAGTCACCAAAACACCAATATATATGGACAAAAAAAAATGTCGACTTCAGTCACTAAAACACCAAAATATATGGACAGAAAAATGTCAGCTTCAGTCACTAATACACCAATATACATGGACAGAAAAATGTCGGCTTCAGTCACACTAAAACGCCAAAATATATGAAAAGAAAAAATTTCACCTTCAGTCACAAGAACTTTGCCCGAACCGTTTGTTTCGACGAAACAGCACCGATAGGAGGTTTAAATAGCCTCACAGGAAAAAGAAACAAAAAGAAAAGAAAAAAAGTACAAGAAAGCCATCACTGAGCAACCTTGGCCCTTTACCCCCTTTACGCCAAGACAAAGGAGACTACTTTCTTTTGTTTGTGTGCCCTTTCTACTTCAGTGACCTAACTTAGTGATAAACATCGATAATACAGTAGGGAAAACAAACTGTTTCTCTTCTTTCCTTTCTTCTCTGCCTCTCTGAAATGGAACAATGACCGTAGAGTGAAGCAAGCGTCCAAGCAGCGATCGTGATGCTCCAAAGCAGTTTCTTGTTTGTTTGTTTTTTGTTTTTTTTTTTTACGACGTCGGTAGTTATTTCGCCGACTGCAACGCCAAATACGACGAAAAAAAATCTGCTGCCACAAGAAATACATGTACAACAATGAGTCATAATACAAAATAACAGAATGGAGCAGACTGCAGTCTAATGCACAAAACAGTATAGTTCAATGTAATGCAACCTAACTGTGTAAAAGCACTGATTGTTTTTTTTCGTAGGCATGATAAACCCCTGTCCCACCCTGTCCCAACCCACATCCCCACGCGCGTTCATGCGCGTGCACACACACACACACACACACGCACACGCACACACACACACACACACACACACACACACACACAAGAGCGCGCGCGCGCACACACACACACACACACACGCACACGCACACACACACACACACAAGCGCGCCCGCGCAGAGAGAGAGAGAGAGAGAGAGAGAGAGAGAGAGAGAGAGAGAGAGAGAGAATTACTGAAAATAAGTATTATTTTTTTTGCAGCAAATGTATTAGAGAACTTCATGAGAAACAGTCATCAAAATATACAGCCTATTAACATCAGTGCACAAACTTAATGACTCGGACACAGCCAGTCTTGTATGCAGATTGCATTCTGTATAGAGTCATTAGCAAATTGTGAATTCGAATCCTTTCAAATAGCGTCAAACTCTGTACTGGTCCAGTTTTCCTATCTATGCACGCGTAAATATGTAATGCAGATATATTCTAACTCGCTGTTTTTTTCTTCCGACGCGTCTGAATTAGTTAGCTGAGGTTTTCGTGGCAGTTCCAAGGTGACCCCGATTCCGATATACACGCACGCAAAAGCGAAACAACTTTTTTTGTTTGTTTGCTATGTTTCCTTTTCTGTTTACATTTTTCTGTCTATCAATCTGCTGCATTTGCTATTAGTGGCGACGATGTTGTGCGCGTGTGTGCATGTGCGCGCGTGTATGTACATTGCAATTTGAAATATGTTGTAGTTTGCAAAAGCACTGCGAGCGCTTGAGCTCAAATGCGCGCGAGCGCGCGCGCACGCACACACACACACACACACACACACACACACACACACACGCACTCATACTCGCCCTTCCCCCCCCCCCCCCCCCCCCCCCCCCCCCACACACTCACCCTCCATGCTCCATGCTCCCACTCCCTCCCCTCCCATCCCATGGCTACTGATTGTTTGGAACTAACACACTACCTGGTTGTCCACGATAATCTGCACGTCCTATCTGGAGATATCTGGGCCTTGGTTCCCATCTTTCCCACTCTCTATCACCTCCGGCGCGGATTTGGGAGGCGGAGGAGTGGAGTGATGAGTAAGGGGGAGAGAGGAAGGTATGCAGAACGGGGCTCCATTCCCAAATAGGTAAAACATCACGTGTAACACACCGTCCTCTTTTTTCCGGAGAGAGACAGAGACAGAGACAGACAGACAGACCGACCGACCGAAGAAGACAGACAGACCGACCGACAGAAGAAGACAGACGGACAGAGAGAGACAGATAGACACAGATGAAGAGACAGACAGAGACTGAGGGACAGAGAGAGAGAGAGAGAGGGACAGAAAGAGAACGAGAGAGAGAGAGAGAGAGAGAGAGAGAGGCAGGCAAAGACAGAGAGAGACAGACAGATGCAGACAGACAGACGGAGACAGACAGACGGACGGACGAACGGACGGACAGACAGACAGACAGAGAGGGGGGGGGAGGAGGGTGGCAATCCAGACTGCTGCAAACTAGCTAGCACAGATGCTCCCAAAGAGGCACACTTTAGTGCGTAAATGAAGTAGGGAAGTTAAAAACTATAACTGTGTGCGTCCTTGTGGCCTGTTACATTACATTGCTATACACATGGACAACACAGCAGGAAAAAAGCCATTTTTTTTCTCCCCCTTCTCTGTCTAAAAGCGCGCGCGCACGCGATCTTGTGTCAAACTGTCTCCCTTACAGTGGATCTAGAAAACCAAAGCACGGTCGAAAGATCCCGCTGGAGACGAAACAATTGATGAGGTGAGTCCACCAATACCCTCTACCAAGTCTGTGTAACATCCAGTGCTGACGATGCTGAGACGGCGAAGTCGTGTTGATGACACCCCAACGCCAACTGCTTTTACAAAAATGTACCCCCCCCCCCCCCCCCCCCCCCCCCCCCCCCCCCCAACCCACACACCCACTACTATCCCAATCGCTTGTACAAACATCTGTTGACCCTGATCGTCTTACATTAGAAAACAACTCACAAAAAAAACTTGGTCTCAAAAGGATAATGATGGCCATCAAAATTCCATGTCCAGCGGGACGTTAAAACGGCTATGACGTGTTAATGGCGTCCCCTCCCGTTCACAAAGATCTGAGAGATCCCTCCCTCCCCCCTCCCTCTCCCCCTTCGCCCTCCCTTTCAAAAGAATCAGGTGACTCTGGCTCTCTGAAATTTGAAAAATGACTATGAAAACATGTAGTCGAAGAGTTATGATGGCCATCAGAATTTCATGTCCAATGGAAACACACACACACACACACACACACACACACACACACACACACACACACACACACACGCACACATACGCGCGCGCGCGCGCGCGCGCGCGCGAGCACACACACACACAGAATCAAAAGTCCTCTATCAGGTTCTCACTAGGAGCTCAACACTGTGAATACTTATACTGTCCTCTTCACAACTCAAGAGATTCAGCCAAGCGAAAAATAGGTCAAGACAGCTGACTAGATCACTAAAAACAGAACGTGCAGTTCTCTACTATCACAGAGAAAGTGGCTTCATTCACGTGTGTTCGTTCGTGGGATTCTCTCTCTCTCTCTCTCTCTCTGTATCTTCCCCCAAATATGTGTGTGTGTGTGTGTGTGTCTGTGTGTGTGTGTGTGTGTGTGTGTGTGTGTGTGTGTGTGCGTGCGTGCGTGCGTGCGTGCGTGTGTGCATGTGTGTGTGCGCGCGCGCGTTCTTGCGTGCGTGCGTGCGTGCGTGCGTGCGTGCGTGCGTGCGTGCGTGCGTGCGTGCGTGCGTGCGTGCGTGCGTGCGCGCGTGTGCGCGCGCGCGCGCGCGCGCGTGTGTGTGTGTGTGTGTGTGTCCGCGCTGTTGCGTCGGAAGATATTTTGAAGGGGCAGCTGGGATGAGGGGGTGGGGTGGTGGAGGGCTGGAGTGGGGGCAGTTTGACCTTAACTGACAAAACATCACTACAGTCTTCCAAACAACAACTGTTTATTTTAAAGAGTGGTTGACGCGCGCGCGCTGTGTGTGTGTGTGTGTGTGTGTGTGTGTGTGTGTGTGTGTGTGTGTGTGTGCGCGCGTGCGCATTAATAGGCGTGCACGTGTGTGTGTGTGTGTGTGTGTGTGTGTGTGTGTGTGTGTGTGTGTGTGTGCACGCGTGCGCGCGCGTGCGCGTGTGCAAGCGCACACATGCATATATATGAGTGCGTGGGGGTATTTGAATGAGTTAGCGAGCATGCGCACGTGCACGTATATGTGTGTGTGTGTGTGTGTGTGTGTGTGTGTGTGTGTGTGTGTGTGTGTGTGTGTGTGTGTGTGTGTGTGTGTGTGTGTGCGCGAGTGTGTATGTGTGCGCGCGCGCGTTTGCGTGTGCGTGCGTGCGTGTGTGTTGTGTAAGAGAGAGAGAGAGTGTAGTGTAGTGTGTGTAGTGTAGTGTACTGTAGTGTACTGTAGTGTAGTGTAGTGTAGTGTAGTGTAGTGTAGTGTAGTGTAGTGTAGTGTCTGTGTGTGTGTGTGTGTGTGTGTGTGTGTGAGTGTGTGTGTGTGAGTGTGTGTGTGTGTGTGTGTGTGTGTGTGTGTGTGTGTGTGTGTGTGTGTGTGTGTGTGCACGTGCGTGTGTGTGTTTCTGTGTGTGGGCGCGCGTGTGTGTGTGCCTGTGTGTGTGTGCGTGTGTGTGTGTGTGTGCCTGTGTGTGTGTGCCTCTGTGTGTGTGTGTGTGTGTGTGTGTGTGTGTGTGTGTGTGTGTGTGTGTGTGTGTGTGTGTGTGTGTGTGTGTGAGTGAGTAAAAAAGACGTAAGTGTGTGGATGGAGGAAGGTGGGTTGGGGGCAAAAAAATTCAACATAAGGTAATACTTCAGTTTCAAGATTTACCCCCTCTTTTTCTCTCCGTCGCACAGAGACAACACGCACAAGTGTGTAAACACTGCACATGCCCAAACACACACACACACACACACACACACACACACACACACACACACACACACACACGCAGGCAGACAGAGGCGTGTGTGCACACACACACAGGTGCACACACTCGTATACACACACACACACACACACACACACACACACACACACACACACACACACACACACACACACACACACACACACACACACACACACACACACACACACGCCACGCACTCACACACACACTTCACAGGATACTCTCTCACTCTCTCTCTCTCTCTCTCTCTCTCTCTCTCTCTCTGTCTCTCTCTCTCTCTCTCAAACACACACACAACTTTTTACGTCACAATTCGCCAAGCAGGCCACAGTTTATCGCTTCACAGGATACAGCATTGCCTTTACACATGTAACTACCATGTACAACATAATTCTCCTGTGACCAGCAGGAAGACAAACAGCCACACTGGTGGGTGCCCTGTGTGTTCGGCACGCTTTGCCACCGTGGGCGTTCCCTGAACCGTCGAAAAACAAGCTGCGGGAGTTTACCAGACTTTTACCAACACAACACAACCTTCCATTTTGATCTACACAAAAACAAACAGAAAACAAAACCTTTACGGTACATTATTTACGAACTATTCCCGCAAAGAGCAGGCAGACTTAAAATGGGATAAATAATCGAAAAATTAAACAAGGCTTACCTCAAAACGAATGTACAATGACGCTGTTTAGTAGAGGTTTTCTCAGGAGATGTTGCACGCACAGCCTGAAATGCCCGTTGACGTTGGTGCGAGCAGACGGCTGATAATTCAGTGTTGAAGCCAAGTCTGCCCATGAGCAGAACGATGAGGAAATTTTCTGTTCTCTTCTGTCACTCTGATAGATTCAGAGTGTTGTAGAACCTGACCACACGGTTTCAGTTCAACAATCGCTGTGACAATCGCTAGAACTAAACTGAAACTGTATTACAACTGCTCACTTGTCAGCTCCTAGCTCTACCACCCCCCCCCCCCCCCCCCCCCCCCGAAAATGAAAAGCACGTGAATTTATAAGTAAGCGTGTATCAATAGCTCTTTACTCATACTGCCCCTTGAAATGAAGCAGACGACACTTTCCACTCGGGAATTGCAAGAAAGGGCTCAACAAGATTTGTATCAAAGTGATGGCAACATTTTTTGGTGGGAGAAGGCTGACATAAATAAGAACATATTTATTGCATAATTTATGGTGTAGATATTTTTTGTATTAGATTTGATAGTACAATCAAACGGAGACGAACTTACCTCGTGTGTTGTGAAGTTCACAAAGTTCCTGGTATGCCCTATATCAAGAACATTAACTCCAGCAGACTGCTGTAGTGTTGATCGTCCTTGACCAGTGTGTGTGTGTGTGTGTGTGTGTGTGTGTGTGTGTGTGTGTGTGTGTGCTAATCTTTACTTACCATGCATGTATTTATGTAAGATTTATTTAGTGTAAGTAACTGAGTTTCCTTCTGTATTTATAAATTGCTATGTCCATATAAAATTTCGCATATTTATTTATATATAATATTATATATATATATATATATATATATATATATATATATATATATATATAATTTTTTTTTTTTACTAGGGCCCGGAGGTTAAAGCAAAGTACCAGTTCCTTTTTTTTCCCGTCAAGAAGAAAAACCAACCTCTCTCTCTCTCTCTCTCTCTCTCTCTCTCTCTCTCTCTCTCTCTCTCTCTCTCTCTGTTGGGCGGAGGATATGCGCGCATGTGTTTTGTGTGCGTGCTTGCCTGGGCACGCACGTGTGTGTGTGTGTGTGTGTGTGTGCGTGTGTGTGTGTGTGTGTGTGTGTGTGTGTGTGTGTGTGTGTGTGTGTTGTGTGAAAAGAAAAACAACAACAAACACACAGATGACCAAACATAAAAGAACAAAAAAAAGACAACGTTTTAACGACACACATTCTCAGACAAAAAAAAAAAAAAAAAAAAAAAAAAAAAAGCGAAAAAAAAAGAAGGGGCGGGAGGGGGTGGTGTGTGATTAAGAAGGATAACCGAAACAAATCGCAGCGACAACTGCAAGCTGGTATCATTCAGAACAGTGAAGAAGGTGACTTGTCTGACACCACAACAAACTCACCAGGACGACAATAAATAAAGATAAAGCTCGATCTCATCCAACAGCCATTTTGCTCCGAAGATAAGTGGTGGTTTCTCGTTCTTCGTTTTCACTGTCCTAAATGTTATTTGTTTTCGCCTGAGAAAGACCCAAGAGGTCGAAATGTATTGTGTTTTGTCCTGTACTCTGTTTGTCTATGTCCTTGGCGGTAACTAACCCCCTCTCTTTCTAAAAGATAAAGATATATCAAACAGTGAGCAAAACAATATTCCCCCCTTGACTTTTCTACTCCTCCCTTACACGCTGCCATTCTCCTATTAATAGCTATCCGTGGCAGGTGCGGATCTAGGGAGTTCAAAGGGTTCAAAACGATCCCGCCACCCCAGCTCCCCCTCACTCAGTCCCACCTCCCCTCCACTCTTACCCCCTCAAAAAAAAGTCAAGGATTTACATAGACTTAGCGAATAGACGCCTCGTTATCTACCAGGAGAGACATCCAATACACCTCATAGATTTACATCATCCGGGGCGTTGCCCCTGGTCCAAAACGAGGCCTAAACGGCCCCAGCACCTCGGCCTTCATTTGCGTCCCTTTCATACTCCACCCCCCCCCCCCCCCCACCCCCCCCCCCACCCCTTCTCCTCCCTCTTCTCCATTAGAACTTGATCCGCTCCCTGTAAGCCGGTGGGAGAGAGGAGCTATTATTCTGGACAATGTAAAAAAAAAAAAAAAGGAATGTCTGTCGGTTTTGACGTTTGAAGAAGACGTGATCATGATGGATTCTCCTGCCGTGTCCGACGGAGGAGTAGGCAGGCAGGTCACGTGCTGGTGTGGGTCCTCATGTGGGAATGAAGACCAATTCTTGAGGCAAAAAGTCTTCCACAGACGCTGCATGGAATGGAGTCCTGCAAGGATGGGCCCTGTTTTCTCCGATTTCTCTTTTCCTGGAAGGCGACTGCTCTGTTGCGTCCAAATGTCTTTGGCCCTGGGTACACTGTTGCTTCCACTGTGTTCTGTCAAGGGCGACATCTTCCCTGGAAGCGGTGTCATCTTTATGCTGCAACTTCTGAGGTTGTCCTTTAGGGTGTCGTGTCATCTTGAGAGGCCTTCCTTGGTCACGATGTCCTCCCTTCAGTTGTCCATGGAGCATCATCTTTGGAATTCTGCTGTCCTCCATACGGACAACGTGTTTTGTCCATTGGAGCTGGCTTCTGGTGAGTATACACCCAATGCTGGGCAGGCCATACATCTTCTGGACCTACAGGTTGGACACTCTGCCTTGTCGTTTGATACTGCAGATCTTGCGCAAGCATTGTTGATGGAACTGTTCGAGTTGTTGGATGTGTTGGCGGTACGCGGTCCACGTCTCACGAGAGTAGAAGAGAGCATTCAGAACCACAGCTTTGTACACGGCAACCTTTGTGCACAATCTGATGGCGTGGTTTTGCCACAGACTCTTTGAGAGTCTGCCAAATGCAGAGCTGACCTTTGAGATGCGCAACATCACTTCTGCATCCAGAGAGTCATTGCTGCTTACAGTGCTGCCCAAACAGCAGAACTTGTCCACAGTGTTGATCTCCGTGTTGCTGATGGCGACAGGTGGTGGTGGAGCACTGTCAGCTCCGGACGGTGAAGGCTGGAACAGGCCTCGGTCCCACCAAGAGTGATTGTAAGTCCAAAGCGTTGACAGGCCCATGTAAAGCGATCTGTGATGCACTGGATGTCTTCATGGGAGTGTGCAGCCAGTGCACAGTCATCAGCAAAGAAGAGCCTCCTCAGAAGGGCATCAAATACTTTGGTCTTGGCCTGAAGTCGTCGACGGTTAAAGAGTCTGCCGTCTGAACGTAACTGGATGCATACCCCCTTGTCACAGACCTGGAATGCATCGATCAGCATTGCAGCAAACAGAATGGAAAAGAGGGTGGGGAGCTAAGACACATCCCTGCTTCACTCCATTTTCCACACAGAATGGGTCAGATGCATCTCCGTTTTCTTGCACCCTCGCCTGCATGGCGTCATGGAACGAAACTACCAGTGAAATGAACTTTTCCGGGCAACCAAACTTGTGAAGGATCTTCCACGGGCCAGTCCGTTTGACGGTGTCGAAGGCCTTGGTGAGAGCAACAAATGCCATGAAGAAGACGTACTTAGGATAAATTCACGTCGGGTTTGTTTCGTGAGTGAAGTATGGTAGCTTCGCTCGCGCGCATGTGTGTGTGTGTGTGTGTGTGTGTGTGTGTGTGTGTGTGTGTGTGTGTGTGTGTGTGTGTGTGTGTGTGTGTGTGCGTGCGTGCGTGCGTGCGTGCGTGTGCGTGCGTGTGCGTGTGTGTGTGTGTGCTGTTGTGCACAAGGTCACCCTGGTGTCTGCAGTCACGTATCTCTTCAGTTTTTTTTGTTTGTTTGTTTTGTTTTTGTTTTTGTCTTTCTTTCTTTCCTTTCTTGTTTGTTTGGTTGTTTGTTCGTTTATTTGTTCTCTCTCTCTCTCTCTCTCTCTCTCTCTCTCTCTCTCTCTCTCTCTCTCTCTCTCTCTCTATTTATCGTTCTTTTCTCCTTTTCAGTTCTTTTTTTCTTCTGTTTTTTTTTTTTTTTTTTTCATCTCCTTTTTTTTTTTTTTTTTGTTTTGTTTTTGACTCTGAGGGGAACAGGACTGAGCGAGTCATGGATCTACCCACTGAATCAGTTCATAAGTGGGAAAAGAAGAACCCCAGATTACCGCCAAGGGAAATGATATTTCGTGCTGACTGAAAGAGTGGTTTCCTTGTACCCGTTTGAGGTAGTACGTGCAGAATCCGAACTGTCAACATTTACATCAATATAAAATTTTAATATTTTCTGACGATAAATCACTAAGTGGATGGTTATCTATCACTACAAAGTTTCAATTCTATGAAAACATGTCACCTAGTAGATGGATATTAATCACTGTAAAGTTTCAATATTGTACGAAAACAGATCTCTTAATAGATGGATATCGACTACCACAAAGTTCGACTACTCTATCAAAAAAATATCACTTTGATGGTTACCAATCACTACAGAGTTTTAATATTTGATGAAAACATATCACATAGATTAAGGCTATCAATCAGCATAAAGTTTTAATATTTCATGAAAATATGTCACTCAGTAGATGAATATATAATCGTTTACAGTGATTTCAGAATGTTCATGTCTACAGCAAAATATTCCCTGTTTCACTTATTATCATCCAGGTGGTTGTGGACGTTAAACGTGAGTGCAATGAAAACTGACCACTGACCATCTTTGTAACGCTGATCGACGAGGATGATAAAGATGCCGTGGAGTTCCATTGTGGTCTGAGACAAAGTCACAGGCCCTCACTCGACGCTTACTCTCATGATATATCCCGACGTCAACCGAATCCGAGAGATACAGACACCTGCAGCGTTGGTCAGGAAATTGGAACGACACCCTCAGAGACGCATCCATAGAGTGTATGAGCCCCTACTGTGCGGTTCCAGTCTTCTCAGCTAAGCCAAGCGAATTACAGTCTGTTTAGGAGCCGATCGTGGGCCGACTAATTCCATTAAATAGCTCTGGGGTGAACTGAATCCATGAACTTCCAGTCCGGAATTCGCTACGCCAACCACTGGGCCACAGTGGCTGGTACGTTTACATAATGAACTTTTGTAATGTTAAAAAAAACTTATTAAACGGATCCCAAATCCGCCGTCCGATCCAGATTTGCAAGTAGATCCGCACCCCAGAATTTAATGCCTCAACCGTGGGTAAATGGTCCAGCATCCAGCAGTTGTTGCTGACAGCACAAAGACGAAAAACGGACATTGGTGAAAAAGAAAAAAAAAAAACCTAAGTAGTCCAACAGGTGGGATTTCCCACTCCCAGGTCAAGCATGATCGGGTGCTGGTACAGTGCGTGGTTCTTGTTATCTGTCCAGGTCCCCGTGCCCTGGTTCAGCGAGGCCATGGATTCATGAAGGAGTGTCACAGAGAGCCGTGGCTACGTAAGAAATAGAACAGGTTGGGAATAGGACATGTGAGGGGGAATGGAGAGAGATGGTTCCTTGTCTTCGTTTTAGGGCATAGTCGCATGTGTGTGTGTGTGTGTGTGTGTGTGTGTGTGTGTGTGTGTGTGTGTGTGTGTGTGTGTGTGTGTGTGTGTGTGTGTGTGTGTGTGTGTGTGTGTGTGTGTGCGTGTGTGTGTGTGTGTGTGTGTGTGTGTGAAGGAGAGAGAGAGAGCATTGTTATCATCATCATCGTCATCGTCATCGTCAATCATCATCATCATCATCAGTAGTATCAGTAGTAGTAATAGTAGTAGTAGTAGTAGTAGTAGTAGTAGTATATAGCAGTAGTTTATCATCTTTATTGTTATTATAGTTTAACACACGTATTGTCTGCCACTTCAACCTCAGTCCCATTTCATAGTTTTCGTCATTCAACCTACACCAAATTCTGCATCCAGATCGAGAAGACAGGTGACTGTCGGTTCATCCTTCATTTCTTTGTCTTGATTGTTTATTTTTCTTGCCCGAAGAAAACCCAGTAGGTCGAAACACGTTGAGTTTGTTTTCTAATTTGTTTGTTCTTTCGTTTGGCGGCCCAGTGGTTTGGTTTTCACTCTCGTTTGAAAATTCCGCCTCCGGTCATACCACGTTGAAACCGACCGTTTTAAAAACAGTTGCTTGTTTCTTCTATTCCAGAAAAAAGCGTCGTCGTGCATTCCAGGTAATTGGCCTGCACTCCCTTCAACGATGCACAGCTCACAAAGAGATGGACAAAACGAGCTGGGAAGACACCGGATCGGACAGAGCAGAGCAGGAAACCCGAGGAGAACGCCACGACAGGTATCCTAGGGGCACCACCAGGCAGTCATCAGGTCAACAGAAAGCAACACCAGGCAGCCACGACTAGAAGTGCAAATTGAAAGCAGGCCTGGGGCGTGGGGCAACGGGATGGAACCCACAACCCGCGGAATCCAAAACTTGCCGATATCAAGATTTTGATGACTGCTTCTTAAACATCCTTCTGCTCTACGCTCGTATGCTTTATACAGTGGAAACATAATCGCGTTGATATCATTATTAGGGCAATTACAAGTACCTCGGAAAAGTTAAAGTGTCGTCTACATGTCCGTGCCCACAGCAAATGCACATACAACACATCATCTTTACAAAACATGCCAAGCCCCACCTGCCAACAAGATTTAGCTTTGAAAGCTGTCACTGTTCATACCTGTTGGGATCACGGGCGCAGTACGCATAAGCATTCGGTCCCCAGCCCACTCGGAACGGAAGTGCGCCTAGCTTGAGTAAAATATAGCTCGCCACCAGCAGACGACAAGAGCCTATGACAAAACGACTGCTAACCCCCGGAAGGAGAATTATCTTGGCAGCACCCTCGAGTTCCATCGAACCCAGACATACACACGGTACAAGTCCTGCTCGATTCCTACCGAGACAGACCCACTGGCAGAGTCTGACGACTTCTGTACTGAGAGAGCAACACCGGATTCGAAAGCCCCTGTGCGGACGAGCACCCGGCTTTCCAGCCGTGCCCCACGGGTGAGAGACCCCTTT
The DNA here is from genome assembly GCA_016801955.1 of Conus betulinus. Taxonomy (NCBI): domain Eukaryota; kingdom Metazoa; phylum Mollusca; class Gastropoda; order Neogastropoda; family Conidae; genus Conus; species Conus betulinus. The sequence continues at coordinate 607,729 of JADBJO010000028.1, read as the reverse complement.
CACGTCTCTGGCAGGACCGGACACCACTCTTCTGGCTCTCCGGGGCGTGGCTTGCAGCCTTTCCCGCGCCCCAGAAGCCTTCCAAGCCCTTCCTGGGTGAGTCGTGAAAAGTATGTGTTCCAGAGTGTATGAATGGGCATGTGCTAGGCAAGCTCAGCGTTGAGTGAAGTACCACTACCCAGCTGATCTCTAAAGAGTAGGTCTTGTAACACTTTCTACCGCGTAATCAAATCGCGTTCGTTTCAACAGGCTCTCACATTTTGTCACAGAACCCACTCGCTGTCCTCGCAGCGAAGGCATTCAGAGTCACGTTACATGGCAGTGTGCGCACGCCACACAACAAGACCACGCATTATCAACGAAGAATTGAAAAGTGACATCTTGTGACGTAGAGTGATGCCGAGCGAGTTGTTGCTGGGAGGCGAATACTCGCAAATATCCTCACCCCCACCCACCCACCCTTACCCTGCTTCTTTTAGCTGAAAGACACTTCCATGTTTAAAAAGGCAACGTAAGATGGCCGCAAACCCACTATCACCGCTACTCCTGCGCACGCACGCATGCACGCATGCACGCACGCACGCACGCACGCGCTCACACACACACACACACACACACACACACACAGGACATTTCGCAGTTTCTTCTAACACACCTGTGATACTCACGTTATAAGAAAAAAAAAAATCCACCCTGGTAACTGAAAGTAGGTACATAATGAAAGAGTTGCTTCCCATGTGCGCTTTTAAATAGGACATGGAAAACGCACATCACATGAAAGATTTTATGTTCCCTGAAATGTTTTTTTTTTTTCATTGATAGGAAAACACAAAATATCAACGTTTACATCACCTGCAATGATTTTATATTCCCTGAAAATTGAATTTTTCATAGATAGTTCACTAGGTAATAAACAATAACTTCTTAGTGTTCAGAGAATTTGTAATCGTCTTATTGAACAGATGGATCCGTTGCTCGATCCGGATTCGCAGCATATATCGGCACCAATTTGAATGGGCCCTCTGTTGGGATGCGATTCATTTTCCCACCCATTTTGTGAAAATCAGTTCAGTAGATTTTGGCGTAATCTTGACAGATACGCAACCACAACCGACAGACGAGAAAGAAGGCAGAACTCAGGAGGAGTTGATAACTCGGACTGTGGGCATACAGCGAAGACATGTATACATACACGGCAAACAGGAACCATAAACCTGCTAATCCTGCACGGGATCAAAGGTGCACGACAGGATTTGTACATTACACAGTCACAGTCCGGCAAACTCACTCCGCCACCTGCCAATCAAACGAACCGTAACAAGTGGCACTTGGCAACGGTAGGGTCGTGGCGAGGTGACGACGCTCCAATCCAGAGCAACGGTGAGAGGCAAAGTGTGACGTGTGTGTTCTGGGGGGGCCTGCTGTCTGTGTGTGTGTGTGTGGGGGAAAGTGGCACGACTCCTCTGGAACTGGCTTTAGAAATTCTTTGAGAACCCTCCTCCAGCCCTCCTCACATCTCCAGCCTGATCATCTGGACTGAGGTTCGTTTTGCTTCTTTTATCTTTTTTTAAATTGAATTCCCCCCCCCCCCCCCCCCCCCCCCCCCCCCTTCATTTTTCCTTTACTGTTTGTCTGTGTCCCCTCCCTTTCCCCCTCTCCTCCCTCCACCCCTGCCCCAGAGTCTGTCTCTATCCCCTTTCCCATCTCTCCCCCGCCTCCCTTTTGTCTCTCTCTCTATGGCCTCTTTTCACTCTGTCCCCCCCCCCCCCCCCCCTCCACTCTCTGCCTCTGTCTCCTCTCTCTCCCTCAGTCTGTCTTCCATTTCACCTCTCACCCCTTCCCCTTTCTGCTGTGTCTCCTCCCCTTCTTCCTGTCTTTGTCTATCTGTTTGTCTGTTTGCCTTGCCTCTCTCTGTCTCTCTCTCTCTCTCTCTCTCTCTCTCTCTCTCTCTCTGTCTGTCTGTCTCTCTCTCTCTCTCTCTCTCTCTCTCTCTCTCTTATTCATCGGCTTAGGCTGAGATGGTATTTCACTGATGTTACTAGGCCAGCCAGCCAGCGACTGAAAGTGCATCAGTGGTTGAATTATGACAACTTTGGTCGGATTCAGCAACATTCTTACCATGTACCATCACGACACTCCGCTGAGGACAGCAGACAAACCTCCAGCTATGATACACACTTCATGTCGTATCATTACAACAACTCACTGATGTTAGGGGCAAAACGCTGGACGAAAAAAAAAAAAAAAAAGAAAAAGAACCGCACACAACTTTCTAAGAAAGCCAGTATGCAAAATACGGAGCACAATAACATCACACGACGGCATTCTTAGCAGTACAGAATGCAAAACAGAAAGCGCTGAAGACCAGACGACATTTTAAGAAAGTATGTGGGCAGAATACAGAGCGCAAACGACCAAACAACATTCAAAGCTAGTCTGTACACAGAGTACAGAGCATAAAAGACCAGGCAATATTCTAAGCAAATCTCTCGCAGAATGTAAAGTGAAAAAAATCAGACTTTTTTTGTTGTTGTTTGTTCTCCAACCTCCAATTTGTTTCCACATTAAGAAAGTTCTTTCAACATTATTTCCAGGTTTTTGGTTTGTTTTGTTTTTTTGTTTTTTTTGTTTTGTTTTTAAAGTGGAACCTCATCGTTCTGTTTTTCCCCACCGTTTTTTTTCCCCTCCAGATAACCCCCAACTCTTGCGCACCATGCAAGCCTGTATGTTGTACTACGGATGGAAAATCAGACAATATTCCTGTCAAATCACATCGCAAATTCAGAGTTTAAAAGACTAGACGACATTCTGAGCAAATCTCTGCGCAAAATATAGAGCGCAAGAGACAGTGTGTAACGTTCTGAACAAGCCTCTATGCAAACTATCTGGCGAAACAGGACAGGCGACATTATTAGTAAGACCAAACGGCATTCTAAATAAATCAGTATGTAAATCATAGAGTGCAAAAAATGAAACAACATTCTAAATAAGTCATTGTGCAAAATATAAAGCATAAACATTGTGCAAAACAAATACCCACAGCACACACACACACACACACACACACACACACACACACACACACACACACACACACACACACACACACACACACATTGTTAAGAAGTATGTATACCTAATACAGAGCGCAAAAGATCAAATGTCATTCTAAGCAAGTGTACAGTAAACACACATGCGTATACAACACAACAACAGCCACAACCTCCGCCAGCACCACAACCAACAGCACACAAAGGACGAGATGGCATCGTAAACAGATCTGCATTTAAAACAGACAATGCGAAAGACGAGACAATGTTTAAAGCGAGTCACAACAAGACGGTAAACGTGAAACATGATATTAAAAACGAATGCAAGTCACACACACACACACACACACAACCACACACACACGACACAAACACACACACACACACACACACACACACACACACACACACACACACCACACACACACACACACACACACACACACACACACACACACACACACACACACACACACACACACACGCACACACACACACACACACACACGGGCTAGTGCACACGGGCGCATGTGCAATGGCCAAAGCTGCATTTTACCCAGCGCGCAGAAAGAGGAAGAGAGAGAGAATGAAATGAGAGGGAGACAGAGAGACAGACAGACAGACAGACAAGACAAGGAGGTTGTGTGTGTGTGTGTGTGTGTGTGTGTGTGTGAGAGAGAGAGAGAGAGAGAGAGAGAGAGAGAGAGAGACAGACAGACAGACAGACAGAGAGAAGACGGGTCAGATTGTATGAGGGGAGGGAAGGGAGGCGGGCAGGGGGAAATGGAGACAGACAGACAGAGACAGACAGACAGACAAACAGATAGACAGGCAGATAGGGGGTTAGATAAGGAAAGGAGAGAGAGAGAGGGGGGGGGGCAGACACAAGAGATGACAGGTTAGAGGGTATGAGGGGAGGGAAGGGCGGGGAAGCAGGGACGGCTGAGAGAAAGAGATAGAGAGAGACAGACAGACAGACAGACAGACAGAAAGACCGTTAGACAGACAGACAAAGACCGGGAAATACAGGGTTTGTAAGCAGAAAGTATAGAGAATGGCGGGTGCGGGTGGAGGTTTCCGTAGGATAGGTAGGTAGGGGGGACAGGCAGAACACCACACAAAGATTGTTCAATAAGTTTAGACCCCCCCCCCCCCCCCCAAAAAAAAAAAAAAAAAAAAAAAGAAAAAAAAAAAAAAATGGCTGCGAAGGGGAATAAATACGCGAAATGAAGATGAGCAAAATTATCAGACACAACACATCCCTCCTCGGAGGGCCTGTGTTTGCCAAATGCTGAGCGTCACTCGCACCGAGTCCACAACTGCCACAATGTAGGTCAGAAGACTGTGTCAACACTGACGGAGATTAAGTGCCCGCTGCTGCTCACCTTTGTCCAGCCTCGCCACAGCACAGGTGCTTGATGGAGGAATCTTTCTCTTTTCCTCTTCCTCCGTCTCCTTCTTCTTCTTTTCTCTTTTACTTTTTTTCTTATTCCTTCTTCTTCTACTACTGCTGCTGTTACAGCAACAATTGCTACTACAACTACACCTACTACTACTACTACTACTACTTCACTACTGCTGCTACTGCTGCTGGTGCTGCTGCTACTATTACTACTACTACTACTGCTGCTGCTGCTACTACAACAACAACTGCTACTACTACTCTATCACCACCACGGCTACTACTATATTCTTTTTTCTTTTTTTTTTTTCTTCTTCTTCTGGGTAAACGTTACCTTCACCATCACCACCTTTACTATCCCGTTAATCATTACCTGCATCCACACGTTTAATTAATCATTACCTGCACCATCGCCACACGTTTACCTTCAACCCATTAATCATCACCAAACGTTTACCTACAGCCATTACCACACATTTACCTTCCAGTTAATCATTACCTGCACCATCACACAACCTTCCGTTTACACTTTTACCTTCCAGTTAATCATTACCTACACATCGCCACATGTTTACCTTCCAGTTAATCATTATCTACACATCGCCACACGTTTACCTTCCAGTTAATCATTACCTGCACCTCGCCACCATTAATCACCTGACACATTTACCCTTCCATTTAATCATACCCTGCACATCGCCACACGTTTCCAGTTAATTTACCTGCACCATCACCACCATTTAATCATTACCTGCACCATCACACACATTTACCTTCCAGTCAACAGTTACCAAACAGTTCCTTCCAGGTAATCATTACCTGCACCACTGCTACGCATCTACCGTCAATGTAATCATTACCTACACCACCGCTATATATCTACCATCCAAATAATCACTACCTACATCATCACTAACAAGCATTTACCATCCAGGTAATCACTACCTACAACATCACTAACAAGCATTTACCAATCAGGTAATCAGTACCACCATCATCACTAAAAAGCAGGTAAATACCACCTGCAACATCTCCATCACCCATCCATCATACTTAGTTGACTACCTCCCTCTACCTTCTTCTACTAACCAGGTTCTCCGCTACAACCACGACGACGACGACCACCACCACCACCCGTGGAAACCCAGCAGCAGCAGCAAGACTCCAGCCCCCACATCGAGGTCACCGCCTCCCTAGCCAAGCCTCCAGGCAGTTCTCAGCATGTCCATGGAAGACTACCGCGGCCCCAACTCCCCGCGGGTCGTCACGCGCATGAACAAGATCTACCGGACGCCGCCCACCCCGCCGCCGGGGGCCCTGCGCGGCAAGGAGAAGACGTTCGTGCTGGACTGCAACGCGGTAAGCAGCGTGTCGTGCGACTACTCCCGGGCCAACCCCAAGCTGGGCCCGTCATCCCGCCCTACAACTCCCA
>JADBJO010000028.1:591845-594345 GCA_016801955.1 Conus betulinus | reverse complement strand
GTATGCAGTACATGACCTACAAATGAAAAAAAGGAGTATGCAAATCATGACGGGTCGAGAGAAAGAGCATGTAGGTCATGACCTACAAATTGAAAGGAGTATGCAAGACTGAACTTCAAAATGGAAAGGAGCATATAGGTCATGACTTACAAGTAGAAAGGGGTATACAAGACATGAGCTACAAATAAAAAGAAATATGCAGTCGTGATTTCAAAATAGAAAGAAGAACGTAGGTCCTCACCAACAAGTAGAAAGGAGTTTACCGACACTGTGCAGTCATGACCTCAAAATGGAAAGGAGCATGCGTAGAGTCATGATCTACCAGTGGAAAGAAGTGTGCAATTCATGGCCTACAAAGAAAAAAGGAATATGCATTTCATGACCTACAAAGAGAAAGGAGTGTGCAAGACATGATATACAGATAAAGAGTATGCAGGTCATGATCTACAAATAAAAGGACACTGCGAGACATGACCTACAAATGGAAAGGAGAATGCAAGACATGATCTACAAATAGTAAGGGGAATGCAAAACATGATCTACAAATAGAAAGGAGTATGCAATACATGATCTATAGATAAAGAGTATGCAGATCATGACCTACAAATAGAAAGTAGTGTGCACAACAAGACCTACGAATACAAAGGAGTGTGCACAACATGACCTACAAATAGAAAGGAGTATGCAAGACATGATCTACAGATAAAGAGTATGTAGGTCATGACCTACAAATAGAAAAGAAAATGCGAGACATGACCTACAAATAGAAAGGAGACTGCAAGACATGATCTATAAATAGAAAGGAGTATGCAAGATATCTACAGATAAAGAGTAAGCAGGTCATGATCTACACATCGAAAGCAGAATGCGAGACATTTATCTGCAAATAGAAAGGAAAATGCGAGACGACCTACAAATAGAAAGGAAAAGGCGAGACATGACCTACAAATAGAAAGGAAAATGCAAAGGCGAGACATGATCAACAAATAGAAAGGAAATGGCGAGATATGACCTACAAATAGAAAGGAAAAGGCGAGACATGGCCTACAAATAGAAAGGGAAAAGGTGAGACATGATCAACAAATAGAAAGGAAAAGGTGAGACATGATCAACAAATAGATAGGAAAAGGCGAGACATGACCTACAAATAGAAAGGAAAATGCGAGACATGATCAACAAATAGAAAGGAAAAAATGCGAGACGTGACTAACAAATAGAAAGGAAAAGGCGAGACATGACCTACAAATAGAAAGGAAAAGGCGAGACATGATCAACAAATAGAAAGGAAAAGGTGAGACATGATCAACAAATAGAAAGGAAAAGGCGAGACATGATCAACAAATAGAAAGGAGTATGCAAGACATGATCTACAGATAAAGAGTATACAGCTCATGACCTACAAATAGAAAAGAGAATGCAAGATATGACCTACAAATGGAAATGAGTGTGCACAACAAATAGACCTACAAATGGAAATGAGTGTGCACAGCATGACCTACAAAAATGGAAATGAGTGCACAGCATGACCTACAAATGGAAATGAGTGTGCACAGCATGACCTATAAATGGCATGAATGAGTGTGCACAGCATGACCTACAAATGGAAATGAGTGTGCACAGCATGACCTACAAATGCAAATGCAGTCAGTCAGTCATTCCCTGACCGCTGGGGTCGTTGGGGGGACGTGATGAGGCAACCGCCGTTTCTCTCCAGGCTCTTCTGTTAGTGGCTGTCTTGAGGAGATCTGGCATGGTCATTTTGGTCCAGTCCTTTATATTGTCGGACCAGCTCTTTCTCTGCCGTCCTCGTCTGCGCGCCGTCCTTCAACGGTACCTTGAAGGATGGTTTGGGAGAGGTGTTGTTGTAACGGATTATGTGGCCAAACCATGCATTTTTCGTCGTTTGACGGTTGCCAGAAGTGGTTCGTGGGGTCCCAACTAGGTTAGTGACCAGGTTCCGCTCATAATCATTGGTCTTGTGTTCTTTGTAGGAGATGCGGAGTAGTTTCCTCAGGCACCTGGTCTCAAACGCCTGGATTTCTTTTTCTGTTTCGGCCAACAGTGTCCATGTCACGCAACCACATAAAAGAGGATTGAGACCATTAGTGACTTGTAGAGCCGGAATTTTGTGTGGAATTTGATGTTGCTCTTCCACACTCTGTTATTCATGATTATGTTGGCACTGCATTTAGTCGTGCTGTGTTGAGATGTCGTTAAATCTCTCTCTGTCTCTCTCTCTCTGTTTGTATCTCTCTGTGTCTGTCTCTGTCTCTGTCTGTCTGTCTGTCTGTTTGTCTGTCTGTCTGTCTCTCGCTGTGTGTGTGTGTGTGTGTGTGTGTGTGTGTGTGTGTGTGTGTGTGTGTGTGTGTGTGTGTGTGTGTGTGTGTGTTTGCGAACGCGCGCGTGTGTATGTGTGTGTGTGCATGTATCTGATCATGCGAGCGCGCGCACGTGCCTTGTGTGTATGCGTGAGTGCATGTGTGTGTGTGTGCGCGGTTGT
>JADBJO010000028.1:581845-586845 GCA_016801955.1 Conus betulinus | reverse complement strand
TTGCCTTTGTACTAATGTATCCTTTTAAAATTCTTCTTGTGTCAGTGTGTCAGTGATAATTGTCCTTGTGTCAGTGTGTTAGTGTCTGTTATTATCATCATTTGAACTCCAGCGTCTGCTATCCTTGTGTTAATATGTAAGCTTAACTGTCTGTTATCATTGGGTTAATGTATGTGTCTGTGTGTTCTATCCATTGTGAATGTGTCAGTCTGGTATTCTTATGTAAAGGGTGTCAGTGTTTGTTGATCTTGTGTCAGTGTCAGTACTTTTGATGCCAATGTATCGATGTCTGTTATCATTATGACAACATGTCAGTATCGTCTGTCATTGTGTCAGTGTCTGCTGTCTTGTGTCAATATGTCGGCATTATTCTAGTGTCAATGTGCCAGTGTGTATTATAACTTTGTCACGATGTCAGTGTCTGCCATAATTGTGTCAGTGTATCAGTGCCTGCTATTCTAGTGTCAGTGTATCAGTGTCTCCCTTCCTTGCGTCACTGTGTCATTGTATGTTGATCTTGCGTCATTGTGTCACTGAAATCATCTGTCATTCTAGTGTCAGTGTGTCAGTGTCTGTTACCGGTGCGTTAGTGTGTCTGTGTATGTTATTCTAGTGTCAGTGTGTCGGTGTATGTTATTCTAGTGTCAGTGTGTCGGTGTTTGTCATTCTAGTGTCAGTGTATCTGTGTATGTTATTCTAGTGTCAGTGTGTCCGTGCATGTTATTCCAGTGTCAATGTATCTGTGTACGTTATTCTAGTGTCAGTGTGTCGGTATTTGTTATTCTTGCCATCCAGTATGTCAGTGTCTCTTATTCTAGTGTCAGTGTGTCAGTGTTTGATATTATGGCGTCAGTGTGTCACTGTTATTATTGCGTCAGTGTGTCAGTGTCTGTTATTCTAGTGTCAGTGTCTGTTAGCATTGTGTCAGTGCCTGTTATTTTTGCGTCAGTGTAACAGTGTCTGTTATTCTAGTGTCAGTGTGTCCGTGTCAAATATTCTTGCAGGAGTGTGTCAGTGTTTGTTATTCTTGCGTCAGTGTAACAGTGTCTGTTATTCTAGTGTCAATGTGTCAGTGTCTGTTATTCTTGCAGGAGTTTGTCAGCGTCTGTTATTCTTGCATGAGTGTGTCACTGTCTGTTATTCTTGCATGAGTGTGTCAGTGTCTGCTGTTCTTGTGAGTATCAGTGCCTGTTATTCTTGCGTCAGTGTATCAGTGGCTGTTATTCTAGTGTCAGTGAGTGTAACAGTGTCTGTTCTTCTTGCATCAATGAGTCAGCGTCTGTTATTCAAGTGTCAGTGTGTCAGTGTTTGTTATTCTTGCGTCAATGAGTCAGCGTCTGTTATTCTTCCGTGAGTGTGTCAGTGTCTCCTATTCTTTGCACCAGTGTGTCCGTGTCTGTTGTTCTTGTGTCAGTGTGTCAGTGTCTGTTATTCTTGCGTCAGTGAGTCAGCGTCTGTTATTCTTGTCTCAGTGAGTCAGCGTCTGTTATTCATGCGTGATTGTGTCAGTGTCCGCTATTCTTGCACCAGTGTGTCAGTGTCTGTTGTTCTTGCGTCAATGTGTCAGTGTCTGTTATTCTTGCTTCAATCTGTCAGTGTCTGTTATTCTTGCGTCAGTGTGTCAGTGTCTGTTATTCTAATGTCAGTGTGTCAGTGTCTGTTATTCTAATGTCAATGTGTGTCAGTGTCTGTTGTTATTCTTCTGTCATTTTTTTTCTTCTCGTATAATTGTGTCAGTATGAACTATTCCAGTGTGAATGTGTCAACAGTTGTAGCCTTCTGTGTCCGTGTCAGGGTCTGTAATCATTACGTCAGCGTTCGGCAGCTGAGGATGATGGGATAGAAGGGGGGGGGGGGGGGGAGGGGGGGGTATGGACCGGGACATTTTGAGAAGGGGTAGGTGGAGGAGGGGAGGTATAGGTATTCCGAACTATAATCAACAGTCATGACAAATTAGTCCACGGTAAATTGTACTGGCGACCAAACGGCCGCCCTATCTGATCGATCGGAATGGTGGGAAATTCGATATCATCTGGCAGGCATTTATCATTGTTTTTTTTGTTTTTCTTTTTCTTTCTTTCTTCTTTTTTTTTAAACGGCCGACACGTGTTATCAACCGGATCTCTTTGTGGGACACGCACACTTCTTCGCGAACCGACAGACAGAAGAGCAGGCGACAGACAGATGCGTGTGTGTGTGTGTGTGTGTGTGTGTAGGAGGAGGGGGTGGTAGGGAGGGATGGGCTGGGGGTCGGGGATGGGGGATGGGGGCAAGATTGACGACACGCAGTCCACGTCCCCTGCCATTGTAGGCTGACCTTGTGCAGCGAGGCGTGGCCGCCCGCCGCTTGTTACAGGTTGTTGGCGAGCTTAGCACGGCATCGCCAAGTCGGGTCGATGATTCGGTTTCGTCCCCAGTTCTGTCCCTTAGTCAGACAGGTCAACAGATGGTGTCTCTCAGGTCTGTCTTCCAGTCTCTTAGTTCTGTCTTCCAGTTCTGTCTTCCACTCTCTCAGTTGTCTTCAGTCTCTCAGTTCTGTCTTCCAGTCTCTTAGGTCTGTCTTCCAGTCTCTCAGGTCTGTCTTCCAGTCTCTCAGTTCCGTCTTACAGTCTCTTAGGTCTGTCTTCCAGTCTCTCAGGTCTGTCTTTCAGTTTCTCAGATCTGTCTTTCAGTCTCTCAGTTCCATCTTCCAGTCTCGGGTCTGTCTTCCAGTCTCTGTCAGGTCTGCCTTCCAGTCTCTGTCAGGTCTGTCTTCCAGTCTCTGTCAGGTCTGTCTTCCAGTCTCTCTCAGTTCTGTCTTCCAGTCTCTGTCGGGTCTGTCTTCCAGTCTTTGTCAGGTCTGTCTTCCAGTCTCTGTCAGGCCTGTCTTCCAGTCTCTCAGGACTGTCTTCCAGTTTCTGTCAGGTCTGTCTTCCAGTCTCTGTCAGGTCTGTCTTCCAGTCTCTCAGGTCTGTATTCCAGTCTCTCTCAGTTCTGTCTTCCAGACTCTGTCAGGTCTGTCTTCCAGTCTCTGTCAGGTCTGTCTTCCAGTCTCTCAGGTCTGTATTCCAGTCTCTCTCAGTTCTGTCTTCCAGACTCTGTCAGGTCTGTCTTCCAGTCTCTGTCAGGTCTGTCTTCCAGTCTCTGTCAGGTCTGTCTTCCAGTCTCTGTCAGGTCTGTCTTCCAGTCTCTCAGGACTGTCTTCCAGTCTCTCAGGTCTGTCTTCCAGTCTCTGTCATGTCTGTCTTCTAGTCTCTGTCAGGTCTGTCTTCCAGTCTCTGTCAGGTCTGTCTTCCAGTTTCTCAGGTCTGTCGTCCAGTCTGTCTTATACATACAGGTGATAAGTGTTGCTGAAACATTTCAGGTCTGTGGGTCAGTTAGTAAGATCGAAAATTGTTTTCTCCAGTCCGGTCGATCAATTGGACGAATCGTTGGTGTTTTCCAGCTCTCATCGATTATTTTTGTGAGATCAATAATTGGCGTCTTACAGTTCCATCGATCAGACTGACCTAGGTACAGCAAGCTAGCAAGATCAATGACTGGTGTTTTGTAGGTCTACCCATAAGGTAGTAAGGCCAATGATTCAAGTCTCGTAGCTGCATAATAGTTCAGTTGATGAAGCGCAGTTGGTGGAGCAACAGCGGCCTCGTGATTCTTGTGATCCTGAGATGACTGGTTTGAATCGCCACAAGACTGTTCCGCCACAGGGGGGATATTCCTCCTCGGAGTTACGTTGGCTCTGACTCCACCTCCCGAAAAGTCCTTCCAGTGAGGCTGCAAACCGAAGTTCTGTGTGTGAATGCACACATCTCATGTTGCGCGCGCGCACAATCCCATCACCAGCTTTCGGAAGGGAAAGCCAGTTCGGCCGTTGGTTCGGATGACACGGACACACGAAGCTTGCACCCCCTGTGAAAAATGGGAGGAATGGGTCAAAACTGAGTCAGTGGTATCCGACTGAACGATGCGGGAGAGGACTCTACCCTGGTAGGCAGCCCGTCGAGTAAACAAGGTCTCTAACCGAGAGCAGGAGCTATATAAGTAGTCTCTATAATAGTAATGATAATGATAGTAATAGTAACACATAATAGTAATAGTAGTAGTAGTAATGATGACGATGATGATAATAATGATAATGATGATAATTATTATAATGATGATGATGAAAATAATAATAGTATAATAATAATAAACAACAACAACAACAATAATGATGATGATGAAGATGATAATAATAAAAATAATGACAATGATGATGATGATGATGATGATGATGATGATAATTATAATTACATTAATAACGATGAAGATGATGATGATAAAACGACGATGAAGATAATGACGCCGACCACGACGATGACGACGACGTCGACGACGATGATACTGATATCATAGAAAAGTTAAAGTAAATCAGAACAGCAATCAATAAGACACCTATTGACGTCTTCCATTGTTGTCCATCTGTTAGATCACTGATTGATATCCTCTGGTTCTTCCGGCAGTTGTCTCAAGTACAGCAAACCAGTAAAATGAAATTTTAAAAAAACCCTGGTGTCATCCAGTTCTATCCATCAGTTTGTTAGATCAAGAGTTGATACATTCTAGTTCTTTCCGATAGCCATCTAATTAAGTACGGCAATTTTGTAAGATCAGTGATTGGTGTCTTCCAACTCTCTCCTGCATTAAGTTAAAAACGTTCTGACTAATAACTGGAAGGGATCAATGAATGATAGATAATCCATAATTTCCACCGATCAGTTAGTGGAATCCACGACTTGGATCTCCAGTTCAATCCCAAGTGTCTGTTGTATATACAGCAAGTTACTAACATCGATGACTGTCGTCTTGTATTAGTTAAAATCACCAGAGAGATCAATGATGGGTGCCTTGCCGTTCCATCCATCAGTTCGGAAGATCAGTTATTGATGTCTACCAGACTTTTTTTTTTGTCACCACTCAGTAAGATAAGTAACTGCTGTCTCTCATGTCTGCTTGTCAATTTGGTGTCTTTCACTGTCATC
>JADBJO010000028.1:576845-579345 GCA_016801955.1 Conus betulinus | reverse complement strand
TCTCTCTCTCTCTCTCTCCCTCTCTTTTTTCCCCCCTCCCTTCCTTCCACCTTCCTCCTCTCTCCGTCTTTCTTTCTCCGTCTTCTCCCCTTTCTCTCCCCCCTCCCCCACTCTCACCCCCCCTCTCTCTCTCTGTGAGCAAAGTGGCAGCGGAACTAATGACAATGATCGCTGGGTAGGGGATTGCTCTGTCTTGAAGTGCATGGGTGGTGGTTGAATATAAGTGTGCGTGCGTGCGTGCGTGTGTGTGTGTGTGTGTGTGTGTGTGTGTGTGTGTGTGTGTGTGTGTGTGCGTGCGTACATGTGTAAGTGTACGTATGTGCATATTATGCGCGCGTGCGTGCGCACGCACTCGTGCGGGACTCTGTGTGTGTGTGTGTGTGTGTGTGTGTGTGTGTGTGTGTGTGTGTGTGTGTGTGTATGTGTGTGTGCGTGCGTTCACAAGCATGCGTGCTTCAATCTCTCTCTCTCTCTCTCTCTCTCTCTCTCTCTCTCTGTCTTTCTTCCCCCACCCTCCACCCCCTCCCCTACCTCCACCCCGTATGTCTTGCGCTTCCATGAACACACAGACACACACACACACACACACACACACACACACACACACACACACACACACACACACGAGGGCGCGCACGCACTGCGCGCACACACGTGAACACACACACACACACACGCGCGCGCGCGCGCGCACGCGCGCACGCGCGCACTCTCTCTCTCTCTCTCTCTCTCTCAGGGATATCTCTATTCTTCCTCCTGTCACCTCTTCAAAACCACGTCTCATTTTATTGGCTCCTGACTCATTTAGCTCAGGGAATGCACACACAAGGCTATCAAAAGCTTATTAGAGCAGTTATGGCCGCGATCCGGACTCAGGCACAGGAGACCGGGCTAAATAGTGCGATCAGAATATGGCCAGGGAGCGGGGAAGGGAGAAAGAGTGTGTGTGTGTGTGTGTGGGGGGGGGGGGGGGGCATCGTAAAGGAGGAGTGGTGGCGGTTGGCAGTGTGGCGTGGTGGTGGGGGTGGGGGGGATGGGGTGGGGGGGTCTTATTGTCCTAAACTGTGTCGAAGCTCTCGCTGTTTCGGTAGGCCTATCAGGTAAGTTGACCGGGGCTGTTAGTCAAGTGGGGGCTGTTTACCTTCGCTGGTTTTTTATCCCCGGGTGCAGGGATCGAATTGTCTCGTCGTGTTGGCTTTGTGCTTCACACGGCTGCAAGGTAAACGTTGGTGATCGTTGTGTTGGCTGTTTGTTCCCCTCCACACTCCGTTTTCTGTCAATGTACTGGCTGTTTTTTTTTTATTTTTGGGCTTTTTTTTTTTTTTTTTTCTTTTTGTTTTTAGCTTCAGATGCAGATGTCTCTTTCTGTCTGTTTGTTTATCGGCTCCATTTCTACATCGTTATGATGACTTTTTTCTTATCGAGTCTGGGTAAGAATTCTCTCTCTCTCTCTCTCTCTCTCTCTCTCTCTCTCTCTCTCTCTCTCTCTCTCTCTCTCTCTCTCTCTCTCTCTGTTTGTTATCGGCTCCATGTCATTGTGTTTGCTGTTTGTTTTTTGGCTCCAAATAAGATTTTTTTTTTCTCTTCCTTTCTTTGTATACCAGCTCCAGGTAAGTGCTTTTTTCTCATAGCGTCGGTTATTTGCTTACTGCCTTCATGGAAGAATTTATATTGTTGTGTCTCTTCTTCTTCTCTTCTTCTCTTGATACTGAAGTGGTAATCTGTGCAAGGCAGTCATTCACGTTCAACCGGTGTACATGTGCAAAAACAACAAACAATAATAACGACAACAACAGCAACAACAACAACAACACGGATAGCAACAACAACAACAGCTACAACAAAAACCCAACACCACCCACACCTACGGACTATTCCAACTACGCGTTATTGCTTGTTACCAGGCCTCCAGGGAGACCACTCTGGCAACGATAGGTAACGGTTCCCGAGGATAAAAAGAGCCTTCCGTTTGAAGAACACTCCTGAACAAAAGTTCCTTCACAGAATGAATGCACAGGATATGGAAAGGGGCGGAAGGGTGGGCGGTGGACTTTCAGCCTGCTCGGAATACCTGACCCACAGGCCTGGATGTGCTGACTCTGGTCCTCTCTGTTGGCAGTGATTGTTTCCAAAGACGGATCGCTCAAGGACAGGAGTTGTCCATTTCTGTTCTCCAGAAGCGGACTTGCAGGTTCTGAGTGTGGCCGCTATTTCACCGGTTCTAGGGTAAGAATTTCTCGCGTGTAAAGCGCAGTGGTGGTGTCACAGGCTGCGAAGGGGATATCACGGGTGGGATTCCTATGACAGGCATGTGTTTTGGGATATTTCAGCTATGGCTGGCTCTTACCTGCAGCTGCTGAGAACACTGTGGGTTCATGTTGGGAAATGGTCGACTTTCACAACTATGCTTCTCTGGTGACCAGCCGAGAGGGGGATCACCTGCTGCCCCGTGGATGGCTCAGAAGCTGAGGGCGGTGCGAGGTCCATGGAAACGTGCTGA
>JADBJO010000028.1:559345-571845 GCA_016801955.1 Conus betulinus | reverse complement strand
GAAATGTGCGTGTTCTCATCTGGGAACCCCAAGATTGATATGATCAGTGGTCTACACGACGAAAAAAAAAAAAACCCACACAATCCCAGCAAACACACAGGCGCCCCCCCCCGCCCCCCCCCCCCCCCCCCCCCCCCCCCCTCCCCCCCAAATAAAAAAAAAAAAAAAAAACCAGGACCCAGGGCAGTTTCCATTCAATCAACAGAGTCTTTACCGTGAAAAATGAGATTTTTAACAATACATGTTCTTCCCGTCGTCCATTTTTCGGATTCATGAGTCAGAGGTCGCTGCCAGTTTGTTGTGTGGTAGATTGCGGTCGACCGACTTTCCTAAGGGGCCTTGCCCCCAGGCGTGGTGAAATCGTGTGGTCCATCGACCACGAACTGTAGGCCACCTTCATCAAACTGTTGTGAGGTTTTCAACACAGGTAACTCAAAAGCGGTTCTCCGAACGGAACGTGGCTTGATAATAACTGTGATGGTGGTGGTGGTGGTGGTGGTGGTAGTAGTAGTAGTAGTAGTAGTAGTAGTAGTTGCCATAGTAGTAGTAGTAGTCGTCGTTGTCGTCGTCGTCGTCGTCGTCGTCGTCGTCGTCGTAATGGTAATAAAAAACAAAAGCAACAATAACAAGAATGATAATGATAATGATCATGATGCTGACAACAAAACCAACGAAATAAGGATAACAACGGTAATAGCAATAGTACTGGTAATAATTGCAATAATTAAAATAACGATGGTAACAACAACAACAATAGCAAGAACAACAACCCACAATAACAAGATCAACAACAAGAACCACCACCATCACTACCACCACCACCACAACCACAACGATAATAATGATAATGATGATAATAGTAATAATAATAATAATGATGATGATGATGATGATGATGATGATGATGATGACAATGATAATAATGCTAGCAATAATAGTAATGATAATGATAGCATTAACATCAGCAAGAAGAAGAAGAAGAACAATAATAGATATGATGATGATAATGATGACGACGACGACGACAGCAACAACAACAACAACAAGAGCAACAACGACAACAATAGTAATAATGAATATGATGATGACAATAACAATAAAAATGATAATGATAATGATGATAATGATGATGATGATGGTGATGATGATGATGATGATGATGATGATGATAACAATAATAATAATGATTCTATAGCAGCAATAACAACGACGACGACGACGACAACAACAACAATATACCACCACCACTACTACTACTACTACTACTACTACTACTACTACTACTACTACTACCACACCACGACTGCTACTACTACTTCTACTACTACTACTACTACTACTACTACTACTACTACTACTACTACTACTGGAAGAGAGTTCAAGAGAGGACAGATCTCAGAGATCCGCACCGCGTATTCGCACTTTGAAGCCACACGTAGATCCATACCACCAATCCGCACCGTGGATCTGCACCATAGATCTTTTAAAATGGATCTGCACCACGGCCACATTTGTATCAAGTTGATCTTTGGGAATCGCCTTCCATTAAGTTTCGTTGTAACCGTTTCGTAGTTTGTAGTTTTGCTGACAGTTGGACAAAGAGATCAACAGACTCACACACACACACACACACACACACACACACACACACACACACACACACACACACTATCGTTGGCAATAATGACGGTGGTAAATAAGAGCGATATGCCGGTGTAACTCACTGCAGACACCGCTGTGCTGACAACACTTCAAGGGAAGTTATCTAGTATGGCACTCTACGAGAGGCCCAGATTCAAAACTCCACAAGATAACCTCCCTTTGAAGGACAAAAACGACTGTTGAATATTATTGAAGTCAGAATCGTTTCAACAACAGTGTGAATTTGTTTGTGTTTATTCAGCATTTATACAGAACATAGGGGTGTTTTCTTAACACGTTCAGTTTGACCATTGACAGTGAATGATATTCCGAAGGTGAATGAGCGGTAGTTTTTCAAGCCTATGGTGATTCTTGCGCGTCTCACTGGCATCAGGCAACGGCGATAATGTTTTCTGTGTGTGTGTGTGTAGACAAGATCTCTCTCTCTCTCTCTCTCTCTCTCTCTCTCTGTGTGTGTGTGTGTGTGTGTGTGTGTGTGTGTGTGTGTGTGTGTGTGTTAAATCTTTTTCTCCCTCTTCCTCCTTCTCTCTTTCATTGATATATCCATCAACAAGCTTATGACTACCACATTGACATAAGATCAATGGGCATTTGTGTGCATTTGGCAACTGATCAATACAGTTTCTTCATGAGACAGGAGTTCATTTTCAAACCAACAACTATGACAAGGAATATCCATTACTAAACCCTACACCTCTTTACGCCACAGGCTTTTACCACAGTCTGATCCGACAGCAGGTCCTAAAAGGTCCTGAAGGTGTTGAGAAGCGTCGGCCAGCACTGCGCTGTCTTTAGTTCCATGACGCATTAAAACACGTTCTTTCCTTTTGGGGGCGGGGGCAGTGGGCCCAGTAGGGACAAACGCCGACATGCCTATTGATTTCACAGGAGGGGACACAAAAGGGAAATAACTCCAAGCTACCGCTCCCGAAAAGTTCTCATCAAACCGCACCCAGCGTCACCAACCAGGCACATCAAAAAGCCCTTTGATGTCCACGAAGAAGACCCTCCGGTGTGTGTCTATGTACATTGCTCACGACAGGCATCCGCTGACCATAGCTAAAGTTCCCTTCGATTTTCAGCGTCCCTCTGCTCGGCTCCAGCCTGAATGCCAGCTCTTAAAAGCATACATGTGTCGCCCCGCGTTCGTTAACTTAAAGCGGCCGTTACTCAATTATTAAAGGGAGCGAACTCTACTCCGTTTGTTCGTCGAGGCTGCAGTGAGTACGGTGAGAATAACGAGTCGATGTGATCAATCGAAGAACAATGATTGGTTTTTTCGAGGCAGAGTTCGGTATTTTCTCCAGCTAAGCGACCGGGATCGGCGTTGAAAACGGTGCAGTGAATTTGGGGGTTCCATTGGGTCACCGTGCAACCGTCCTGTCATTCAGGGTTCTGGGGGTGTCACCCCGTTGAGAAAACACGAATTCTGTCCCGGAGGAAACAGCAAGCACAGAGGAATTCTCAACAAAACATACACTCTAATTAATAACTCGGTAGTTAAAATTGTCGATGTCCTTAATGTGAGGGGGTAAAAACAACAACCTAGGCTATGCTTAGGATGTGAGTCATTCCGATTGATTTTTCTGCCCGCTTAGAAAAAAAGAAGGACCGATTGTTCAAAAGCACTTCAATGTATTAAAAGCTACATAAAAATCCCCATCAGCAAAGAGAGATGGTTGAATGTACAGACAGAGTGTGCTATGAGAGCTGTTTACATGTTCACCATCTCGCTGCAAGGTTACAGTGAAGCTGGGTGTATCTGTAAACTGTTGTGAGAAATTGAGTTAAAGAAAATATGTAGAGGTGAATTCGCCACAAAGGCAGAACAGTACGAAGGAAAGTAAACAAAGAAACGATTTTTTGAGAGTGACAGAAAAGAGAAAATTGATGGCAAAGGATTTCCAGATGGCATACAATTCATACTTAGAGAGCCCCCCCCCCTCCTCTTTTCCCCCTGTCACTCCCCCCGTCTCCCTTCCGGGCATCCTGACAGTGGCCAGATTACGCAACAACCTGTGACGTGTAGCATCAGTTTTGGTTTAGAACCGAGAGAGAGCTGCACCCAATAACATCTGATGTGAAAGTCGTTTGCTGTGAGCAGTATCACGGGCTGGTTACAAGGTGTGGGTGTATGTAAGTGCGTGGATGCGTTTGTGTGTGTGTGTGTGTGTGTGTGTGTGTGTGTGTGTGTGTGTGTGTGTGGTGTGTGTTGTGTGTGTGTGTGTGTGTGTGTGTGTGTGTGTGCAAGGGCACCTGTGAACTTGCACATACGTGGTGTTGTTACATGTTGTCGGGTGAGCGCACGTTCTTGGAAATGCATGAGTCCCTGCTTGCTTCTGTGTGTTCGGGTGCATAGGAAAAGCGATGGGGGAATAAGGTCAGGCTTGTCTCGACATGTGTGGTATGTTCAAGAGTTCCAGGCCACTACAACAGACCTTGGGAAAAAAGGAAAGGGGAAAGGCATAGAGATTGAACGAAGTCAGAAAAATAGAGGCGACAAATAGACGAGAGCATTTATTTGATAATTCGTCTGTCTACTTTCTTAAATCCTCTTATATATCTTGATATTTTAAGGCATATCAGCTACACATCTACAAATGCTGTTGCTAATCGTGTTTTCATTATGTGTATGTGTGGGGATCATGTGTTCTGTGTGTGTGTGTGTGTGTGGTGTGTGTGTGTGTGTGTGTGTGTGTGTGTGTGTGTGTGTGTTGTGCGTGGGTGTGTGTAGATATGCACCCTTGTCTGTAGATGCATGTACTTATTGCCATATTCATCTTCTTATTGGTTTCATTTATATTTTATTTTACCTTTTCTGTATTTGGAAGTGCTTAGGGCTTAGATGTAACATTAACGCGCATTAACAGTAACTACTATTATTATTATTATCATGTACGCTCATGTTTTATTGAAATGTGTGTTAATTGTATATAGGCATCGAGTAATATTCCCCACCCCCTCTTTTCCACTTGTGGAAGTTGTATGTAAAAAAACAAACCTCTCTCTCTCTCTCTCTCTCTCTCTCTCTCTCTCTCTCTCTCTCTCTCTTTTTAAATAAGAGAGATTATCCTGCATGTGAATTTTCATACCCCATCAAGTAGCATGCTGGATTAGTTTATATTAAGTTTCCTGTGCTTTGAATTCCTGTTACCCAGTCCCCTACCCCACCTTCCCGTATCCCCCCCCCCCCCCCTCCACATCACCTTTTCCCTTCCTTCCCTCATTCCCAACCCCTGGTGCTCTGAAATAAGCTCAGTCCCTTTAATGAAACAAAACAGAAGTCTCGGATACCCCTCCTCCTCCCCCTTCCTTCCACTCCCCCCCCCGCAGCCTCTGACGAACTGACCCGTGACATGGGAGCGATCCTACCAACCTCAGGACAAAGGAGCGCGACGTAATCCGAACATATCACACCCTGAGACCGAGGCAGGGGGGTAAGAAATGGGCAGGGAGGAGGAGGGAGAGAGGTAGTGGGTGGGGTGGTAAACACTTAGGGGAGGGGGAGAAGTAGGGGGAAGAAGAAGGGAGTGGGGGGGGGGGGGGGGGTCTCCCCAGTTAAGCTTAGTACACACCTCTGGTAACGGGATCCATCTTACTAACAGACCGTTTAAGGGCGCAGGCGCAGGAAAAGAGGGAGGCAGAAAGGGGGGAGTGAGGCGGGTGGGGTGGGGGCAAATCTAGTGCAGGTAATCCTAAAATTGCACACCTGCGCAACAGCACAGCCAGGCACGGAAGGAAAGAATGGTAGTGGTGGTGGTGATGGTGGCGGGAGGGGGGGGGAGGAGGGTCGGTGGAGGTAACGGGGCAAGCGGAGGGGGCGTGTCTTCGAGGCCCGCGTCCGCGGCCATTGTTTGGGAAGATTGGTGTGTTTAGATGTGTGTGACGGGGCGCTAGGAGACAACAGCAGACGATAGGAGCGGACCAAGGGAGCAGAACCAATTGAGTGGAAGCCATTATAGTCGATGGTGTAGCCACAGTGCTGCGTTATGGCGTCTTCTGTACCGAGTAAGTAGTAAAGGTATTTTGTTCTGAAACTCATTTTGTAGTCTGAAAACGGAAATAATATTCTTTGGTCTACAATTTATTTCACGTGTTCGATTTCTTGTTCAGCAATATTTCACTTGTTCCATTTCTTGTTCGGCAAAATTTGGCGAGCCTCATCCTGCAGTTTTGAGTTGAAGCCCCACGGCGGGACTAGATGATATGGACAATTTTCTTTCCGTCAAAATATGGCCGAATTTTTGTTTAAATTGAGTAATCTGTATTATTATTTGACATTTGTAGATTGATTGTTTCCTATCTATGGTTCCTACCTATGGACGTCGCATTCCTTACTAAGTTGACTGTGCTCCTGGAGGAGCCCCCGTGGGTAGGCCGGGGGATCTTTTCGTGTGAATAGTATCCCCGCTTCTGGATGTTCAGTACCAGTAATTTCCTCTTTTCTGTCACAGTCTTTCCTTCTCTTACTCTTGGGCCCAGAGTGTTTTTTTGCTGTCGTTCTTCTTTTTTTTGTTGTTGCATGTTTGTTTTTCTTGTTTTACTTTCTTTCTTTTCCTTTTTATACTCCCAGTCTGTGTGTCTGTCTGTCCGTGGTCAAAATGTGTTCCACTCGCTCCAGACAAAACTTCTGGGCCGATCTTTCCGAAAATTTTTAGGCATGTTCATTATGGATCATGGATGATGCCCGATGTTTTATTTTACCAGAATAGCCGTTACTAACGGATATATATATATATATATATATATATATATATATATAGAGAGAGAGAGAGAGAGAGAGAGAGAGAGAGAGAGAAACCGCATGCACATTTTCAGAAATGGCAGTTTATCTCAGCGACGAAATACACCATGACGCATGTTTGATTGTGACGGTTTTTTTTTAATTTTCACAAATATGTATGAAAGTACTGTATTTGACGGACTTTAAAATAGCTCTAGATCTAATAACTGACTTTTCATAGTAAACATGCTCTTGACCTGTACATGCGTATTCAAGATAAACGGGGAGTACGTTTATATGCTTTGCACCTTGTTCCTTTTTATTGTTTAACTTTCTTTCGTTTCCTTTTGGTACTCCCAGTTTTTATAGAACAGGGAGTACTTTAGAATGGGAACGAAGAAATGCTGTCTGTCTGTCTGTCTGTGTGTCCGTGGGTCAAAATGTGTTCCACTCGCTCCAGACAAAACTACAGGGCCGATCTTTTCTAAAAAATTTGTAGGTATGTTCATTATAGGGCCACGGATGATGCCCGATGATTTAGTTTACCGCTATAGCCGTTACTAACGGTTGTAACGGCCTGTAACCGTTTTTCTTCTTTATGGAATATCTAAGAACGTACTTGGCCGATCTTTGTTAAAAATGAGGAGGTACGTTCATTATGGGTCACGGATGATGCCCGATGTTTTAGTCTACCTTGTTATAGCCGTTACTAACGGCTGCAACGGCCTGTAACGGTTTTCTTCTTTATGGAATAATCTCAGAAAGTACTTGGCCGATCTTTCTGAAAATTTGTACGTATATGTTCATTATGGGTCACGAATAATGCCCGATATTTTAGTTTACCGTTATAGCCGTTACTAACGGCTGTAACGGCCTGTAACGGTTTTCCTCTTTATGGAATATCTCAGAAAGTACTTGGCCGACCTTTATGAAAATTAGCAGGTATGCTCATTATGGGTCACAGATGATGCCCGATGTTTTAGTTTACCCCGTTTTAGCCGTTATTAACGGCTGTAACGGCCTGTAACGGTTTTTCTTCTTTATGGAATATCTCAGAAAGTACTTGGCCGATCTTTCTGTAAATTTGTATGTATGTTCATTAATGTTCACGGATGATGCCCGATGTTTTAATTTACCCCGCTATAGCCGTTACTAACGGCCTGTAGCGGTTTTTTCTTCTTTATGGAATATCTCAAAGTACGTGGCCGATCTTTCTGAAAATTTGTAGGTATGTTCATATCGGTCACGAATAATGTGCGATGTTTTAGTTTACCGTTTATAGCCGTTACTAACGGCTGTCAATGCCCTCAATAGGATTCTCTCTTTCCCCTTTCCCTCTATCAACTTTTTACCGTCTCTCTCTCTCTCTCTCTCTCTCTCTCTCTCTCTCTCTCTCTCCCCCCCCCCTCTCTCTCCCTCTCTCTCTGTCTGTTTCTCTGTCTCGTTATGCGTCTGTCTGTCAGTCTTTCTGTCTGCCTTCCTCTCTGTTTGTCTGTTTCTTTCTCTCTCTCTCGACACAGATGAAACACCTCTCTCTGTCTGTGTGTCTGCCTGTCTGTCTGTCTCTAGCCACATATGAATCACCCGCCCCCCTCTCTCTCTCCACAGATGAAACCTCTCTCTCTCTCTCTCTCTCTCTCTCTCTCTCTCTCTCCTCTCTCTCTCTCTCTCTCTCTCTCTCTTGCCACAGATGAAAACACCCTTTTTGTGTCTGTCTCTCTGTCTGTCTCTGTCTGTCCGTCTCTCTCTCCCCCCTCCCTCTCTCTTTCCCTTGCCACAGATGAAATACACCCCCCCCCTTCCCCCCTCTCTCTCTCTCTCTCTCTCTCTCTCTCTCTCTCTCACACAGATGAGACACCTCTCTTTTTCTTTCTCTGTCTGTCTGTCAGTCTGTCTGTATGTACATCTCTCTCACTTCCTCCGTCCATCCCCCCCCCCCCTCCCCCTCCCCCTCCCCTCTCCCCTCCCCCCTCCCCCCCGTCTGTCTGGTGTCCGGCACGTCATGCCTCACGCTGTGAAACATTGACGACCTGGCCCTCTTCTTCTCCAGCAGCCCGCAACCTTTCTCCTGGCTCCATTAACTATGGATGATATACCACTCCCTGTTGAGGGCTGTCTATGAGGGACAGCGAGAGAGAGAGAGAGAGAGAGAGAGAGAGAGAGAGAGAGAGAGAGAGACAGAGAGAGAGAGACAGACAGACAGACAGACAGACAGACAGACAGAGAGAAATAGACAGAGAGAGAGAGAGAGAGGGGGGGGGGGGGAGAGAAAGAGCGAGAGAGAGAGAGAGAGAGAGATTGGTTTTCATTCATGGGTAACAGAGCGTGGACAAACGGGTGCCGGTGTAACACGTTACAATATACCACTGTCCTCAGTCTCTGCTACTACGCACTGGGCCTGCCAAAGTGTAAACGAGGTTGAAACATGAGCCGGGAAACGGGCAAACGTTGACCGAGGGGGGGGGGTGGGGTGGGGGGGGATATAGGGTGAGGAGGAGCGTATCGTGCTCGCCCTTATTGAACCATCTGCGTCATCTCGTACCTGTCGATTTCGTTTGTTTATTTGTGTTACCCCACAAAGTTCCCGAGTCAAGGTTTAGAGGTTCATCTTGTTTATCTCTTGATTTAGAACTTGATACAAAATGCCTGCAAGAGATCGTTGTTTTGTAATGGTTGTATATTTAAAACTGAAACCATGAAATTAATTGCACACACACACACACACACACACACACACACACACACACACACACACACACACACACCGTCTAATATCACTTTTAGTGAACAGACGTTAAACAGACTAACAACGACAACACACACACACACACACACACACACACACACACACACACACACACACACACACTATAAAAGACTGCACAGGCAGACAGGCACCTGGACATAAGTAAAAACAAACCTTGAGAAACAGATGAACACAATTGAATGACTACGACTCTGAGCTTTTTACCACAGGTTCGTAAATCTCATTCACTCGCCTCTGCCGTCCTCCTTCCCTCTTTCTTCTCCTGTTCTCTCCCCGATATTTCTGTCCCTACTCCCCACTGATCTCCGTCGTCCCGCAGCACCACCGCAAGGCATTGGTCTGACAAGTGAGCTCCCTAGTGACTGACCACTGGCTAAACACAAACTTCATCGATCGATCAGTCATTTTGGATGAGGAGCAAACATCGCTGAGGGCGAAACTACACCAGGAGAAGCAGGTTAACTGTGCTCTTGAACATTCAGCAAGATGGAAAAGCTCCTGGTTCAGACGGATTCACAACGGAATTCTTTAAAGACGTTTTGCAGACTTGTGTTCAGAGCTTTAAACCAGTCATCTGGTAACACAGAATTATCCAGTACTAAAAGAAGAATGAGTAAGTACATGTACCCTGAAAGGAGGCAAGCCAAATGAATGAATTAAAAGAATGGAGACCAGTATCATTGCCTGGTGTTAGTTATAGAATAGGATGCCCCCTGTCTTCCTATTTATTTGTACTATCCGCTGGAATATCGGCGATTATGATCAAGGAATCCTCGAGACAGAGCACAAGTTGTGTCAATTTGCTGACAATGCGCAACTGAAAACAAAGGGGACAGTATATCATTAGAACATTCCATTCCATAAAACCATTACACTCATTTGGAAAGGTATCTGGATAATAGTGTGACATGTGAAAAACAAAAGGCAGTCTGACTAGGAAGTAAAGTGCTTTCGAAGGTTAACTATACATGCCTCACTTTAAACATAGAATCCGAAACAATTTAAGATATTCGAAATAATTATGGCTTTCTCCAGAACTGTCGCATTGCAAAGAACTGAACTACAGTAAAACTTTTGACAACAAAATCATTGTTTAATGTCTGGAGTGAGAGAATTATCACACCTGTTGGTAGAGTTCCACTCGGAACATGCAGGCAGAGTCTGCTGGACGGGGCAGATGACTGGGAGTGCACTGCAGACCTCCCAGAATGGAAGAGTCACCCAGAGATCATCAGCAAGAGTGGCATGAGACCAGACATAGTAGTCCACTCTCAGTCAACCAAGCAGCTGATCATGATCGAGCTCACGGTGCCATATATGAGAACAGAATGGAGGCAGCTCAAATCTACAAGACTGAAAAGTATGCTGATCTGGCAAACACTGAGGAGAGAAGGCTATCAGGCCAAAGTCCTCACTGCAGAAATTGGAGCTAGGGGGGTTGTAGAAAAACGTCTGCATACAGCCTCATGAAACAGCTCTCAGTTGCAGGGAGGGAAAAAAAAAAAACAACAGAGCCCTGAAAGCAATGGCAGAAGCAGCAAAGAAGTGTTCAAGCTGGATCTGGTCAAGGAGGAACAAAAGTGAACTTCATAAGACTTAACTTTCCTACAAATATCAGGTGTCCCAATCAGTGGTTAGTGCGCCAGTCATTAAGTGGAAAATGAGCATGTCCAGAGGCGCATGGGTTCGAATCCCAGCCATGGCTCGTCCCGAGATGGAAAAAAGGGGCAGCAGAGGGACATCCGAGTCATGAACCGGGTGTGGCCCAACCGCCCTAGAGTGTCAGGAGATGAGGGCCGAAACACTTGCTTGAAGGGGGCTTCTCTTCTGAGGACTGTCTGCTGCCACGCGCTCCACGAGTTTTTTCTACTTAGAAACTGTTGATTGATTTAAAAAATAGGATATTTCTGTAGCTTAAATTCAAAGGAAAATAAAAAATGGCTGCCAGTTAAGAGGAGCATAACTGCAAAATCTCCGATATTTTTTGAGGATATAATACTTCATTTCCACTGTGATTATCCATCTATATGCTTTTGCGTACAAATGTTGATGATTTATTAAACAAAAATTCTCGTTGTAGATTCTCTGAATTGTATTCTCTCTGTCTGTCTGTCTGTCTCTGTCATATTTGATGAAGAGGTAATAATGGTTATTGTGCAACATCAACAGCTTAACCAAACTTTGTCTTTGTTTGTTGATTTGTTTATAAGTGTACAAGACTGCACCTATTGTTGATGTGACCATACTCAGTCCATTTCATTTGCTCTTTTCCTTTTGCAGCGCCTTAAATGTGAATGAATATAATCCCCCCCCCCCCCCCCCACACACACACTCAGCGAGTCATTATTGTGCAAGAGTAAAAGTCATTGGTGAGTCGGTACCAGTTGGCCCACATGGCTCACCATGAGGCAATGTCAGAAGACAAACTGACAGCGAAGCTCACAAGCGAGTCATTATCAACCAGCAATCACGGGCACCAATGAGTGAAGACTGATTCACAACAAAGTTCGCCAACTGGTCATTATCTGTTGACAACAAAACTCGTTAATGAATCAATACTGATTTACAATAAAAAAAAAATCACCAGTATGTACACAATCTTTGTAGAAAATGCATTCATTTTTTTCGTTGAAAAGTACACCAATGGCCATTTAGAGTCACATTCCCCTGTGAGTGGGTGCCGGTTGGGTTTACTTCCACCAGTGGGTTCAGTTGTCACTGATGACTCGAACTTTTGCTGGATTTACCTTCACCATTAGTGCTACGCATCAGATCCAGATCATTACATATCGATGAACGACTTCAGACTTCCGTGAACTGACTCACTTATATCCTAGAGGTTCGGGAACTAAAGACATGAATCTTAAGTGCTTCGGGAATGAACACACACGCACATCTCAGAGCGTCATGATCTCTCTCTCTCTCTCTCTCTCTCTCTCTCTCTCTCTCTCTCTCTCTCACACACACACACACACACACACACACACACACGCACACACGCACACACATTGATCGCCCTTACAACATTTATTGTTAACGCTGCCATTCTTACTGCCCTTGTTTTTCTCTTGTTCTGCCTCAAGGCCCTTCATTTCACCGTTTTCTCCACACAGTCTTTCGCTGGCTGCTTTAATTAAGTGGTGGTTAGATTAAGTTTTTCCCTCTGTGGCCGTAAGCACATTACAGAATTATAGATGGCTTGTCTGCATATTTTCCCAAGATGGATTAAGACAACCAACTAGTTCCGCTGATGAATCTCACCCGGAGTCGAAAGTTGACTGTGGACAGACAACACTGAAGGCTCGGTTTTCAAGACGGACTATGATGCCACTATTACTTCATTTAACT
>JADBJO010000028.1:546845-556845 GCA_016801955.1 Conus betulinus | reverse complement strand
TGAGAGACACTGTCCTGTATTTGTTTATGTCTTAACCCAAATGTTATTTTTTTTTTAAATGGCACATTTACTGGTGTGCATGTGTGCTCTTTCTTTCATTCTCTCTAATTTGTTTTCTCTATTGTCCTTTCATTCTTCATTCATTCATTCATTCATTCATTCATTCATTCATTTTTTTTTTTTTTTTTTTTTTTTCGTTCTTTCATTCTTTTCTTTCTTTCTTTCTTTCTTTCTTTTTTTTTTCTTCTTACTTTCTTTCTAAGCAGGGGATCCCATGTGGCCCGAAACCCATTGGAGTCGGATATGCAATGACCGTCCTGTCTTTTGTTCATGTTTTAACCCAGATGTTATAAGAATGGCAGTTTCCTGTGTGCGTGCGTGCTCTTTCTTCTCTTTCAGTCCTTCCTTTCTCCGTTCTGAAGGCAGGGGAACCAGCGTGGCCTGGGTCCCTTTATAGTCGGATACACACTAACCCAAGCAGAATTCCGGCCCTTTATAGCCTGACTAACGGGGTCTCTTTGCGGGGTCAATAAAAACCACTCATCAGTTATTGAACGTTTCGCGGTTAGGGTCGGCCGGTTGAGGCAGTATGTGTGTGTGTGTGTGTGTGTGTGTGTGTGTGTGTGTGTGTGTGTGTGTGTGTGTGTGTGTGCGCGCGCGCGCGCATGCGTGTGTGTGTGTGTGTGTGTGTGTGTGTGTGTGTGTGTGTGTGTGTGTGTGTGTGTGTACGCGCGCGCGCGTTGATTTTTATTTATTTTCACCGAGTCTGTACGGCGAGATTTTTGCCTAACTACCGCAACAAGCCAGGATATCAGACATCTCAGGTTGTATAGTTATAGGGCATCACAGGAGTCAACATATCAACATTTCACTTCTACGAAAACATTTTTCAGTCTAAATACGCAGTTATGTACATGACATTGAAAATTATCTTGCTTTTGACCGGGGCGTTACCTATAAAGGCATCAAATGAATAATCATGGCAGCGATAGGGTTTACTGCACAGTATTTACGACAATAATAGGACGCACCGTAGTCTAAGAAACGGGTTACGGCCGCGCATGATGTATAGAATCATCAGATTTACGGCAATCATAGAAGTTAGAGCAGTCAGAAAAGCATTTGGATCAAAAGTAAAGTTTACAAGATTTATGGCAGTCATAGAAACAGTTTACGGATGTCGTGGAGTTACGACGGTTAGATTGTCGACCACAATAATAAATATAGTTTACGACAATCAGAAGGTTTACGGCAGACAAAGATGTACCGCTTAGATATAACCTATGACAGCCATGGAGATGATTTATTGCAGTCATAGACACGGTTCATTGCGGGTGCACAGGTGCGATCACGGATAGACTTCACGGTAGACTGGACGCTTTCGTCAGCAGATACGGGGGAAGGGGGGGGGGGGGGGGGGGGGGTATTTCAATAATAATAGAGTTTAATGTGGTCACAATAAGACTAATGACAGTCACAGGGTTAACGACAATAACAAAGAGAATTAATTTCAGTTATAGATAAGATTCATGGGAGTCATAGAATTCATGCCAGTCACATATGGAATTTCCGGCAATAGTGGGCATGGCGTGGCGTCACAGACGCCTCTATGGTAGCCATAGATGGGGGTCATGAAAGTTGTAGACAAGGATTATGACAGTTACAGACAGGGCTTAAGGAAGTCACAAAAAGAGTTTATGGCAGTCAAGGTAAAAGTTTATGTTAGTATTATATGGCTTAAATGGCAGCTACAGGCATAGTGTATTACAGTATTAGTTGGTTTATATGGCAGTTATAAACAAAGTTTATGGCAGTATTAGACGGTTTAACATGCAGTTATAGACAAAGTTTATTTATGGCAGTATTAGATGGTTAATATGGCAGTTATAGACAAAGTTTATGGCATAATAGACGGTTAACATGGCAGTTTTTGACGAAGTTAATGGCAGTATCAGATGGTTAATACTGCAGTTACAAAGTTTATGGCAGTATTAGATGGTTAATCTGGCATTTGTAGAGAAAGTTTATGGCAGTATCAGACGGTTAACATGCAGTTATAGACAAAGTTTATTTATGGCATTATTAGATGGTTAATATGGCAGTTACAGACAGTTACAAAGTTTACGGCAGTATGAGAGGTGGTTAATATGGCAGTTACAAACAAAGTTTATGGCAGTATGAGATGGTTAATGTGGCAGTTACAAACAAAGTTTATGGCAGTATGAGATGGTTAATATGGCAGTTACAAACAAAGTTTATGGCAGTATGAGATGGTTGATATGGCAGTTACAAACAAAGTTTATGGCAGTATGAGATGGTTAATATGGCAGTTACAAACAAAGTTTGGTTATGGGCAGTATGAGATGGTTAATATGGCAGTTACAAACAAAGTTTATGGCAGTATGAGATGGTTAATATGGATATGGCAGTTTATGGCAGACAAAGTTTATGACACTTATAGGTGGAGTCTAGGGCAGCCATAATCACATCTAATGGCATTCAAAAATCAGAGTTCATAGCAGTCGTAGACAATGTTTACACAAGTCACAGATGGAGTTTATGGCAGTCACGACCAAGGTTGATGGTTGTCACAGGTCTCTCTATAGAAATCATTGATCCATCTGTCACTGCCATAAACCGATAGACAGAGTCTATGGCAGTCACATATAGAATGTATGGTAGTCATAGACAAGGTTTATGGCAGTTACCAACGAAGGTTCGGCAGTCATAGACAAGTTTTTAAAAGGAATTTAAAGTAAATCCGCCATTGAACAAACAAGTCACAAGACAACACACGACGCATTTCGACCCC
This sequence comes from Conus betulinus, assembly GCA_016801955.1. Lineage (NCBI taxonomy): Eukaryota > Metazoa > Mollusca > Gastropoda > Neogastropoda > Conidae > Conus > Conus betulinus. The sequence goes on along the minus strand of JADBJO010000028.1, from coordinate 554,033 downwards.
GTAGGTCTTCTTCAGGTAAGATAAACGACATTCAGGACAATGAAAATGACGAACGAACAATCACTTAACATTTACTTTAAATTCCTTTTAAACTTTGTTTCAGTTTCCACCTACAATCACCTCATTTTGCGACTACTCCGAGACAAGATTTATGACTGTTACAGATGGACTTAATGCAGTGTTAGACAAGGGTCATGGTAGTTGTCACAGACTGGGTTTAATCGCAGTGTCAAATCGATCTGTGCACTCATAGAATGAGTTTTTACGGCAGTCACAGATGGAATTACGGCAGCTGTAGACCAGATTCATGACAACCAGAGACAGGGCTCAAAAGCAGCCTAGCCCTACAGTAAGTTGTCACAATTTCTATGCAACTGACTTCTATCAAATCATTTTCCCAGATCCAGGTATTAAACTGAATGAAATAGTTTTATTTCTCATCGTAAAACGTTTGTTGCATGTTACGAATACCCCATTACCCCCACCCCACCCCCCCCCTTCCTACCCATGTCTGTCTGCATCCCACTCCTCAAAGAGAGAGTGAAGGGAAGGGAAGAGAGGCTGCAGAAAGGAGAGTAGGATGTTTAGTGCACGCACTTTCGTAAGTACATCTCTGTAGGTGCTTCCAAAATAAACTCCGTGGTCTTGTTGCTAAGAGATTGAACTTGGATGCCATGCGTTCAGGGCTACGAAAGCAAGTGTTGGGCTGGTATACCATATCCCAGACCACCTTACTGTACCACACCACCAGACACACAACCATATCACATCCCCACCCACCCCATCCTGCTACAGCACAGTCCCTTGGTCTCGTTGTTACAGGCGGACAGATGATGTACGGTCAGAGGCCCGTGGACAACAGTCATAGACAGCGGGGACTGAGCAACCCTCCCCACGACGCTGCGCCACGAATGTGGTGAATGTGGTGAGTATATATATATATGTATATATATATATATATATATATATATATATATATATATATATTCTATATATATATATTGGGGATACATGTGTGTGTGTGTGTGGTGTGTGTGTGTGTGGGAAACAGCGCGCGCGAGACGTTTTTACCATGTATGTCGTGTGGGTATGCCAGTATGTTTATCCGTTTGTTTATTTGTAATTTGAATCTGTGACCCCTTTTAAAAGGAAAGATGGGATTGAGATGAAGAGACTCAGAGTGAGATAGAGAGAGAGAGAGAGGAGGGGGGGGGGGGGGGGGGTGTGGTGAGGGAGGGGCGATGGGCGATAAGGGAAGGAGAGCAGAGGGCGGAGGATGGGGTAGACAAACAAGTAGCAAGATAAAGGGGGAGGGAGGGGGGAGAGCGTGAGAGACTTCTATGATTATTGATGTAGTTTAATGAATTGAAATCGTCCTTTCCGCGCTCGCTTACGCGTCCACACAAATACACACATGCCTGTGCAGACATTGACGTAGCGTGAGTATCAAGGGTAGCAACAACAAATGAGAAGGGCAAGTTATTCTGAGCGTGTGAGGCAACTCCTGGGTATGGTCAGTCCATGGCAGAGAACTAGAAGTGACACGTGGTAGGGGTCAGCGGGAACTATCTGGCAATGGCGGACTGTTCATTTTTTGCTTGTGGTTAGCACTGAGACTAAAGGCAGGCGGATTCCAGGGGAAGAATGAGGGGGCGGAGCCAGACAGGTAGAGTGTTGTCTGTCTAGGTATTTAGTGCAGTGCTTGACTACATGGAAGGGGGTTGCCAAGGGAAGAGTGAAGAGTGGCATGTTGTTTGTAGTTGGCACTTAGAGATGACAGAGCAGGGCTACCAAGGGAAGAGTGAAGGGGCGGAGCCACATTGTTGGTATGCTGTTTGTAGTTGGCACTTAGAGATGACACAGAGCAGGGCTGCTGCGGGAAGAGTGGAGGGGTGAGGAAGCGAAGGGGCGCGAGTGTACTGTGTAGTGTTGGTACTTGGAACAGACACCAGATGGAGCTAGTAGGGTAAGAGCAAGGTGGGGAAGGGGGGGGGGGGGGGATGTAGAGCCGGACTGAGGTTACTCAAAGCGAGGCTGTATCAGGAAAGAAGCTTCAGGGTGGACTTTTGAGGTGAGAAGAGGCGCGACTATCAAGGAAGGAGCTTTGGGGGTGACTTAGAAGTGACACAGAGCTAGGCCACCAAGAAAGGAGCTTCAGGGTGGATTAAAAGATAACACAATGTGGGACTACCCGGAAGGAGCTTTGTGGTAGACGTAGATGTGACATGGTGTGGAACTAAAGAAAGGAGACTTAGAGAGTGACCTAGTGTGGGGGCTACAGGAAAGGAACTCTGGGATAGACTTAAAGGCGACGCAGGCAGGACTACCAAGGAAGGAACTACGGGGCAGATCTGAACTGTCAGTGTGTCCTCAGTGATTGGTCCTTAGAGGTGAGGCAGGGCAGGGTTATCAGGAGCTGGACTATTCGCATGTTGTCTGTGGTCTTTACTTAGAATCTTCATGGGTCGGGGACCACCAATAAGAAGGAAGTGGTGGATTTTGGCAGCTAGAATTTTGCCTGTGTTTAACAAAAATATACTGATTAATAACAATGAGGATGATGAAGATGATGCGACGGATTTCCATTCGGTCTGAGACTGCATGACAGGGCTATACTCTACGCTTCCTTTTTTATAATATACTCTGGCGTCAACCAGGCCAGAGAGATACAGACACCTGCAGTGTTGGTCAGGAAATTTGAGCAAAAACTCTCAGAGACACATCCATTAAGTGGATGAAACTCAGCTGTGTGGTCCCAGTCTTCCCAGCTGAGCCCATAGCAAAAGTCAACTCTGGGTAGGAGCCGGTCAGGACAGAAAAATCCCACATAACTCCAAAAAAACTATCAGCGTGTTGTCTGACATTAGCAATTAGAGACGAGACAGGATGGGGCTATAAGTGGGAGTATAGGGTGTAAATCCAGAATCTGGATTATCAATGTGTTGTCTGTGATTGGCACTAAGGAAGAGAGACCAGGCAAGGTTACCAGAGAGGAAGCGAGGGGGGATGAGACAAACTGTCAGTTTGTGTTGAATATGGCTGGCACTTAGGGTGGACATTGGGCGGGGTTACCAATGAAGAAGCGAAGGGGCGGAGAGACCAGACTGTTACTTGTTGTAAGTGGTTGGTACTGAGGGTGGACATCGGGCGGGCGGGGTTACCAATGAAGAAGCGAAGGGGCGGAGCCAGACTGTTACTTTGTTGTAAGTGGTTGGTACTGAGGTGGGACATTGGGCGGGTTACCAATGAAGAAGCGAAGGGGCGGAGCCAGACTGTTACTTTGTTGTAAAGTGGTTGGTACTGAGGGTGGACATTGGGCGGGGTTACCAATGAAGAAGCGAAGGGGCGGAGCCAGACTGTTACTTAGTTGTAAGTGGTTGGTACTGAGGGTAGACATTGGGCGGGGCTACCAAGAGAGAAGCAAAAAGGCGGAGCTAGAGTGGTAATGTGTTGTCCATGATTGGCGTGTAGGGGGCGGACACTGATCGGAGCTACGAGGGGGGAGAAACGATAGGGCCGAGACAGATGTGCAGCGTATGACGCGGGACATCATGCAAGATCTGCAGCAAAACTGGGAGAGAAAGAAGGGTCAGCGACATCCAGTCAGGCATGACACTGGCAGTTTAGATCTTTCGTGTGTCTCTCTCTGATTTTACCTCTGTGACACTTACAGCATGGTTCTGTTTTCTGCTTGTGACAATTTGTGCGACACGAACACGATGGCTATATTGTCTTTCTTTGGCTACCTGTGTGACACGTGAAGGATGGCGCTGTTGTCTGTTTGTGACTACCAGTGTGACATGTTCAGGATGGTTCTGTTGTCTGTTTGTGACCACCCGTGTGACACTTGCAGGATGGTCTGTTGTCTGTTTGTGACTACCTGTGTGACACACGTAGGATGTTTCTGTTGTGTGTGTTTGTGTGACTACCTGTGTGTCACATGCAGGATGGTTCTGTTGTCTGTGTTTGTGACCACCTGTGTGTGCACATGCAGGATGGTCTGTTGTCTGTTTGTGACTACCTGTGTGACAAGTGCAGGATGGTTCTGTTGTCTGTTTGTGACTACCTGTGTGACACACGTAGAATAGTTCTGTTGTCTGTTTGTGACTACCTGTGTGACACACGTAGAATAGGTTTGTGTGACTACCTGTGTGACACACGTAGAATAGTTCTGCTGTCTGTTTGTGACTACCTGTGTGACACACGTAGAATAGTTCTGTGTTGTCTGTTTGTGACTACCTGTGTGACACACGTAGAATAGTTCTGTTGTCTGTTTGTGACTACCAGTATGACACATGCAGGATGGTTATGTTGTCTGTGACTACCTGTGTGACACGTGCAGGATGATTCTGTTGTCTGTTTGTGATTACCTGTGTGACACATGCAGGATGGTTCTGTTGACTGTGACTACCTGTGTGACATGCAGTATGGTTCTGTTGTCTGTTTGTGACTACCTGTGTGACACATGCAGGATGGTTCTGTTGACTGTGACTACCTGTGTGACATGCAGTATGGTTCTATTGTCTGTTTTGTGACTACCTGTCTTACACATGCAGGATGGTTCTGTTGACTGTTTGTGACTACCTGTGTGACACATGCAGGATGGTTCTGTTGTCTGTTTGTGACCACCTGTGTGGCACATGCAGGATGGTTCTGTTGTCTGTTTGTGACTACCTGTGTGACAAGTGCAGGATGGTTCTGTTGTCTGTTTGTGACTACCTGTGTGACAAGTGCAGGATGGTTCTTGTCTGTTTGTGACTACCTGTGTGACACACGTAGAATAGTTCTGTTGTCTGTTTGTGACTACCTGTGTGACACACGTAGAATAGATTTGTGACTACCTATGTGACACACGTAGAATAGTTCTGTTGTCTGTTTGTGACTACCTGTGTGACACACGTAGAATAGTTCTGTTGTCTGTTTGTGTGACTACCAGTATGACACATGCAGGATGGTTCTGTTGTCTGTTATGACTACCTGTGTGACACGTGCAGGATGATTCTGTTGTCTGTCTGTGATTACCTGTGTGACACATGCAGGATGGTTCTGTTGACTGTGACTACCTGTGTGACATGCAGTATGGTTCTATTGTCTGTTTTTGACTACCTGTGTGACACGTGCAGGATGGTTCTGGTGACTGTGACTACCTGTGTGACATGCAGTATGGTTCTATTGTCTGTTTTGTGACTACCTGTCTTACACATGCAGGATGGTCTGTTGACTGTTTGTGACTACCTGTGTGACACATGCAGGATGGTTCTGTTGTCTGTTTGTGACCACCTGTGTGGCACATGCAGGATGGTTCTGTTGTCTGTTTGTGACTACCTGTGTGACAAGTGCAGGATGGTTCTGTTGTCTGTTTGTGACTACCTGTGTGACAAGTGCAGGATGGTTCTGTTGTCTGTTTGTGACTACCTGTGTGACACACGTAGAATAGTTCTGTTGTCTGTTTGTGACTACCTGTGTGACACACGTAGAATAGATTTGTGACTACCTATGTGACACACGTAGAATAGTTCTGTTGTCTGTTTGTGACTACCTGTGTGACACACGTAGAATAGTTCTGTTGTCTGTTTGTGACTACCAGTATGACACATGCAGGATGGTTCTGTTGTTTATGACTACCTGTGTGACACGTGCAGGATGATTCTGTTGTCTGTCTGTGATTACCTGTGTGACACATGCAGGATGGTTCTGTTGACTGTGACTACCTGTGTGACATGCAGTATGGTTCTATTGTCTGTTTGTGACTACCTGTCTTACACATGCAGGATGGTTCTGTTGACTGTTTGTGACTACCTATGTGACAGATGCAGGATGGTTCTTGTCTTTCTGTGACTTCTTGTATGATATGTGCATAAACTGTTTTCACCTTTCGTGGCTGCCTATTTGACACATGCATGTAGTTCTGTAGTTCTCTGTTGTGAGTACCAGTGTGATACCTGGAACGTAGTTCTGTTCTCCTTCTGTGATTGTCTGTGTGACAAGATTAGAGTAGTTCTGTTCTTATCATAAGACTACCTTGTGAATCGCGTAATTAAGTTCTGTTGTTCACTTTTTGACATCAATTTTATGAAATGTGCACAGTAGTTCTATTATTCTCGTTTTGTGACAACCTGTGGGACATGCATAATGTAGTTATGTTGCTATTTGTGTAAGACTACCTGTGTAACACGTGTAATGTAGTCTGTTTCCTTTCTGCGACAACCTATGTGGACATTAAAAGCGCTTGCGCATGCGTGCGTACATTTGCATTTCGGTGAGACTCAATTTAACTTTAGATAGATACTAAGTGTGATGATGCTGTGTTGTGAAAAAAAAAGACTTATGTTTCGTAAAGTAAAGCACCTTTAGTTGTATTACGAAGTAAAGGAAATATGATTTTGCGAAAGTAAAGGAAACATTTGTGACATGAAGTATAGGAAATATTAGTTACTTTGCGAAGTTAAAGGAACTCTACAGTTTTCCGAGCTGTGCTGTGAAGGAAAAGAAAAATGTGGAAATGTTGCCGAGGTAAGGACTTTTGTGTTCGACAAGGAAAGCATAATTTCTGTTATTAAAGCAAAGTGAAAAAAAAAAATCCCGTCTTTTGTTCCCAGGTATACAGTCCACAACGAGACAGCGGAAGTGTGTGTGTGTGTGTGTGTGTGTGTGTGTGTGTGTGTGTGTGTGTGTGTGTGTGTGTGTGTGTGTGTGTGTGTGTGTGTGTGTGTGTGTGTGTCGCTTGCGTGCGATTGTGCTTGCGTGAGAACGTGCTTGCGTGCGATGCTTGCGTGTGTGCGTGTCGTGTGTGTGTGTGTGTGTGTGTGTGTGTGTGTGTGTGTGTGTGTGTGTGTGTGTGCGCGCGCGCGCGCGCGTTCATTGGTGTGCAGACAGTTTCAGTATGTCTAAAGATTTATATGGTTACATGATGCATATAGCTCTATATGTATATAATATAGTGTAATGAATGTGTGCTCCTCAGTTTTTACCCCTCACTTCCTTTTCTTCTCCTTTGATTTGATATACTGTATTTGATTTAATTCAGCATGGCTCAGTTGAAAGACAAGGATGAGCTCTCACATCTTAATTGAATACTTTTTCTCTTCAAATACTGAGTTCGCTGTCTCCCTCCCTCCCTCCCTCCCTCCCCCCCCCTCTCTCTCTCTCTCTCTCTCTCTCTCTGTGGTGAACCTTACATCTTAATTG
>JADBJO010000028.1:509345-541845 GCA_016801955.1 Conus betulinus | reverse complement strand
CTTCATCGTGATGATGCAGACTCCAATCTGGAACTTCAGTCTTGAAAAGCCAGGAGTTGATCAACGTTGATAAATGATCATGCCCGCTCATCCGGAAGGGGGAACGCAGGGAGTTCTTCCTGAGATTCTACGCTAACTATCGTTGAAGTCGTGAACATGCCGAGGAGAATGGATGAAAGAATAATAAACAGTATCCACGCATCTGTGCAGGAACAACGAGCAAAATGTAGACTTATATTTCCGATGTAGTAAAGGAAGAACCGTGAATTGAAGGGGAAAAAATTGTGGATATAGGCTATAGAATGAAACATGATGATTTGGAGGGAGGAAGAAGAGAATGCTAAATGAATGTTCATGGTAACCCAGAGGACTGGAGGACTGTGAGAACGTTGTTATGTCTATGGTGAAAAAAAAAACCTACACAGACGATGTGAAAATTGTATGCTCCCATTGCACCCAACTCGTTGCCACCCCTCACTCTCCCGTGGGGAACATACGACTGTGGGAAAAATTGCTGCAAATCACCATGAATCTGACCATTTTCCTGTTAAAGCGTCGTCTTTTTGTCGTGAAAGAAGTTGGGAGAGAGGAGGACGGCATAAAGCGTGCCGGGTTTCTGTAGCAAAAGAAATTGTAGTTTCATTTACTAGCTCAAAAAAATGAAAACGGTGACTGGTATTTTCGCAATATTTTGTCCACGTTGAAAACCGATGCCGAGGAGAGGGTCCTTGTTTTCAGTGCTTTCATGCATAACACAACCCAGTTAAATGAGGTCACAGTCAGGGTCACAGGGAGAAGCACATTGATCAGGTGCTCTGTCACAAGGTTGGAAGGAAGACAGAGCGGTGTCCATGCAGCTTGAATGTTCACAAGAAAGAGAGTCTGAAATGAGGCGGGAGACGGAAGAGAGGCAATAATAGATAAGGCAGGTAACTCTCTTGGTCCCATTGTGAAGTAGTTCTACCCTGTGTTTCAACTTAGGAGTTTTTTTCTAGTTCCAGAAGTCTTCTTGGATCTGTGTTTTCAATTAGATTTTTTTTCTCCGTTCCAGAAATCTTTTGGGACGTTTGGTAACCGCTCGTGATTTTAATCAAAATTCCCATCTAGACCTGCTTTTAGCCACAGCTTTTTTCAGTCCTGGGATCCAGCAACCAGAACTTTTAAAAATACAATGTTCATTCCTCTAAACATACCTTCACGCGTCAGATGGCTCTTACCATGTACATTTAGTCTGATGCTTCTTGGTGCATGTTGTGAGTTCAGACTTTTTGGAGAGCCATGGTGCAGTTATTAAGGCATGAACTGGTCTGATACGACTACTCGGTGCATCTCATGACGTTTTCACACGTTCCGGGACCACAGTCCTCTGTCTCTCTTACTACAGACAATTGTCTAGATTTAAATGGCCTTTTCTACTCGGTTCGTCTTGTCATTAATCAAACTTTTTCTTGACGACCGTAGTGTCTCTACTTCTGTCACTGCAGACAGTTGTGCTGGTGGTATAAGTGGCTGATGCTGCTCGTTACATTTTGTCGTGAAATAGACTGCTTGGAGGACCGTAGTGCCTCTACTTCTGTCACTGCAGACAGTCAGTCAGGAATAAAATGGCTGATGTTTACCCAGTGCATTATGTAACGAATCAGTTTTTTTAAGGAGTAATGCGTCTGTCTCTGTTTCTGTCGCTTGTCAGCCAAGTATAAAATGATCTGATGCCGTATGAGATATTGTCGGATAAATCAGTCTTTGTTTTGGGAGCAATGAAGTGATTCTGTCCCTGTCACTGTGGACAGTTATTCAGGCAAATGGCCTCATACTAGGTTTACGCCTTTTGTGATTAAGTACACCTTTTTGAGTTATAGGATGCATTTGTCATTGTCATTTTAGACTGTCATTGAGGCATTAAAGCTTCTGATGGTGCGTAGCGCAGTTTTCTCATGAATTGGAAACTTTTCAAGTAATATATTTTCTGTTATGTCTGTCATTCTAGACAGTTATTCAAGTCTTGAGTTTGTCCGATACTTTTTCAAACTCACAGTTTTCAAGGAACAAAGTCTGCAGTGTCCTGCAGTAAAGACCGACAGTGGATGAGTGAACCCATATACAGGAAGACCACACAGAGTTTGTAGACAACTGGTGTTAAGCTGTGTTCCGTTCCAGCATTCAAACACCTAAACTAACATTTCTTGTTAGCTGAGATGTGAGGTTTTCTTGTAACAGGTCATTATCTCCGAAACATGCAAATCTCTTTTAATTGTAAAACAAACACACACCTAAATTTCCACTGAATTGTGAATATTTTTGTTTGCGTGTTTGTTTGGTTAGTTTGGTAGGTATTTTTACAAAAAAAAAAAATGATTGTGTCAGTATTGTTATACCGAAAAACAAATCTACTTTCAAGACTTGACACAGAGGCTTACAAAATAATATGTAGTTCAGAGTGAGTCCACGGAAGAGGTTGTGAAAAGGAATAAGTGACAAAATTTAAACGCACGTGTGAAATGGTAAATTCATTTGTTAAACTTATGGGGACGTCAAAGGTACCAGTCTTTCCTTCTCAGAACGCTTTATCAAAGTACACAGTCGCAACTACCTAGACACCAAACACACAACTCTGTGCATTCTCTTGTTTGGTGAAACCTCCTCCCACTTATCCTCCCTCTCCCTGTCCCCATCCACCCCCCACCCCCCCCCCCCCCACACACACAAATGCGCAAACACGCCAACATGCAATTATATCTATCAATCCTACTCCCTCGCCATCTTCGTTCATGTAACTCATGAGTAGGCTAGGACTAGAGAAAAATGGGCAGCCTGTTGATGTAACAAATATCATTTCGTATATGTAAAAACTAACAACCAGTATTCTTATCACTTAAAACATAATGGAATTAAAATGAACTAGAGACTTTTTTTCGCGTATGATCAGAATCTCACATGTTCAGAAAGTACGTCATTTCCTCAACGAATCAGCTCCTGTGTCTGCCTTGGATTGTGGGTTTCAATGGATGGTCTCCCCTGTCGGTCCGCCTGATGAGCAGGCAGCAGGCAGGTCATTGGTCAGAATGGGTTCTCCGGTGGGAATGAAGGCCTGTCATTGGTGCACGTGGTCTGCCAAGGGAGTAGAAATTTAGGGATATTGAACAAGTACATAGAAATCATCTGAAGGGTTGCTGGTAATCCAACAGCGTGAGGGAGCAAGAAAGCGAATACATGAAGGTCGAGAGATGGTGGAAGGATGAGTCGAATGAATGTGTGAATGTATAAAAGCATGAATCAGTTGTTCATAGTGAGCTGTATGTTTGACAGGTCAGGCCAACCCAGTGCAGAACGGCCTTGATCTCCAGTTCAGTGGCGGGGGGGTGAAGGGTCACCGAGAAGAGAGGTCGGTCGAGGAATCCCTGTCACCGACTTCCTGAAAGAGGACAAGTTTGAAAGTGTGTGTGTGTGTGTGTGTGTGTGTGTGTGTGTGTGTGTGTGTGTGTGTGTGTGTCTCAGTCTGTTCGTGCTGGGTTGAGAGTGGAGTCTTGTATTCGTGTGTGATTTTGTAATCGGTATTCAGTGTTTAGTACTGGTGGTGGACGTTGCTGTGAATGAATGAAGGTTTGATTTTTGTCCTCTCCCATCTTCGTCGTTCCAGACTCCTGCCTTTTCCCTGCCTTCCTCAGTCCCCTACCCCCCCCCCCCCCCCCCCATCCCTACTACTACTCATTATTGCCCCTTTTTTTATCGCTGGTGTGAGTAGACTTTACGTACCATTCATGATTTAATATCTATAATGATTGAAGAAAGTGAACTGTCGCTAGCATATAAAGAGACACGACCAAGCAAGCCGCTGCAGTCTTCCTGTCAACATGTGTAATCGGAAAGGTGCGACCCTTTAGATGCTGAACAGCTCCTGTGCCTTTGCGTACAGCTAGCTTTGATTTGTTTTTAGGAAGCTGAAACAGCGGTGAAATCTGGAAGTACTCTGAGTGAAAACAACCTGACGATAATGTTCTTCTTCCTAGCAGCCCACTCCACTCGCTGATGTATGTTGAAATAGCAGAGCTCTTCGAAGTGGCGCCGTCCAGCAAGTTTTTTTCTTTCCTGTTCACGTTGTTTGCTATTCGGAGCCCGTGCTCCGCTCTTGCTTGAATGTCAGTTCTCAACAGCTGCTACGGTAAAAGCTGCCACATCGTAAGAAAGATATCTCAGTAGGCTGAGAGTCGGTCTGAAAACAGACACAGAGATACTACGGGGATTCGTTTGAAAATGAGACCACACGACGACAAGGGTAATCGCCCTTCCATACTGAAATTTCTTATCAACGTATAGTACTGTGTATTAAATGGATGAATCTGTTGGCTTAAGAGCAAATGCGAAAGCGAGTAAGTGATATAGTGATTGAGGATAGGAACGATCATTTCAACTGATTAACGAATGAATAGATGAAGATAGGAAGAAAGTAAAGAACAAAGGAAGCATACACTGCTTTTTCGACAGGTCAGACCTACCCAAGGCAGAACGGCCTTGACCTTCAGTCCAGTCAAGGGAGCGACAGGGTATCGAGGAGAGGAATACCTGTCACCGACTTCCTGAAAGAGGACAAGTTTGAAGGTTGGTAAATGGAGGACTGATCGTCGTCTTCAGTTGTACTACATTTTATTTCCTTCTGCCTTTCTTAGCTATTCCTTTATTGATTCGTTCAACACAGACTGTGCAGTTGAAAAGGAAGATACTTTGCAAGAGAGAGAGAGAGAGAGAGAGAGAGAGAGAGAGAGAGAGAGAGAGAGAGAGAGAGAGAGAGAGAGAGAGAGAGAGAGAGAGAGAGCGGTGATGGATGGTGGCACTGACAGGCATTTTGACAAAAGTTTAGCCTTTAAATTTTTTGATAGCGGAAAAGAATGAATCAGGAGGGAATGATTCTTGTAAAATTCTCACATAACTGGGAGGAAAGGGAGAGGGGAGGTGGAGGGCTTATCTTCCAAATTCTTGTTAAAGTGGGATGGGTGGGAGACTATTATCTTACAACTTTTAATCAAAAAAAAAAAAAAAAAACGGAAGGTGCGTGTGGTAGTGGTGGTTGGGGGTTCAGTTCACAGTTCAGTGGTTTATTTAACGTCTATTCACCATTGATGATATAGAGACGAAAAACAATCTAACAACGTCATTATTATCTAACTATGCTTAACAAAAAAAAAAAAAAAAAAAAAAACCACCCGCATCAAAGCAACTTGGCAATTTTTAGATTGTGCGATAATAGTAGCAATTTTTATGATAGAAGGGCTGGACAATATTTGACTGATATCTTGGACTTTGATATCAATAGAATTTCTTTATAGATTGGAGTTAAGACGGAACATTCCATCAATAGATGATGCACTGAAATAAGCTTACCACAAGTACAAAGAACGTGGCAAGAATATTTTGTGTGTTCCATGCATTCAACTTGAGTTTTGTTACTATCTTGGAAATGTGACTATCTTGGAAATGGTGGTTGGGGGCGTATCGTCCAAATGCTGACAAGAACGGGGAGGGGGAGAGGCGCATCATAACGTTTAGTCCTTTTTTCTTTCTTGAAAGAAGCAAAACTGCGCCATCTGACGCAACCTGAGCCAAGATATTGCCCATTGCTCATCTCACCAAAATGCCATTCAGTAAGACACAATGTCATGATCTAAAGTGTGTCACCAAAATGCCATTCAGTAAGACACAACGTCATGATCTAAAGTGTGTCACCAAAATGCCATTCAGTAAGACACAATGTCATGATCTAAAGTGTGTCATCAAAAATGCCATTCAGTAAGACACAATGTCATGATCTAAAGTGTCATCAAAAATGCCATTCAGTAAGACACAATGTCATAATCTAAAGTGTGTCACCAAATGCCATTCAGTAGACACAATGAAAAGTCCACCAAATGCCATTCAGTACACAATGTCATGATCTAAAGTGTGTCACCAAATGCCATTCAGTAAGACACAATGTCATGATCTAAAGTGTGTCACCAAATGCCATTCAGTAAGACACAATGTCATGATCTAAAGTGTGTTAATCACATTTTCCTTCCCTTCTTTGTCGCCCCCCCCCCCCCCCCCTTTTTTTTTCTTAGATATTCGGTTTCCCTGTGGTTTCTAATATTCAGGATGTGCGTTTGGGTGTGGGTGGGGTGGGGATGAGGGTGGTTAAGGTAGCCTTGTCCTTTCGATCTTTTCATTGGAGGTGGGGGGGGGGGGGGGCTTAGGGGGGGATGCCCCCCTGGCCTCCAGGTTCTGACGATACTGCCATGTATACAAAATAACATCCTTTGCTTGTTTAGCCTTTTCATGTTTTCATGATACTACCCTCAGTTGTTCTCTGTGTGTGTGTGTGTGTGTGTGTGTGTGTGTGTGTGTGTGTGTGTGTGTGTGTGTGTGTGTGTGTGTGTGTGTGTGTTCTGCTATTCAGCTACTTCTGTTTCAATATCTCATCCTCTGAACCCTACTAGTGTTAAGTTTATGCATTCATTGACTATATATGATTCATTTTGTAGAGCCATCAATGTATGCCTAACCTGTCTTCATACTGCGATACTGGATGAAGTTTCTGAAAAAAAAGAGCACACAAAAAAGAACGAGGGGCGAAGCAGAGTTTATTTAAATATACAAGACAAATAAGTGAATTTTCGATATAACTCTTGTTCAGACGTCACACAAAAAAACAACAACAACAACACCAACACAAAAACGACATGAAAATGCAACAAAAAGCAAAGCACTTCACACTGCAATCCGAAACAGAATGTGTTGAATCGTTTTCTTCCCCATTGTTTTCCGCGTTTAACCGTATGTTTGACTCGTTTTCAGTAACAATGCGGTCTCTGTCAGTCCCGTTGTTAGGGTAAAAAAGACGCTGGGTCCATCGCCCCCGTCACCCCAATGTGTGTGCTGACAGCTGTGCAGGGCCAGGGGCGGGGTCCAGGCAGGGTCTCCTACAGGCTGCCTGAGGAGCCAGGGGGCGACCTCTTCGCCTCCAGGAGAACAGGGGGCGGGGATCACCAGGCCAGGCACCAGATCAACGTCTTCGGCAGCCCCGTGAAGGTAGTGGGAGGAGGGGGGGGGGGTGTATAATAGAGTACTGAGAGATGGTGTGGAAAGAGTGTGAAGTTAGGGTGTGCAAAGGTCATGTGGGGGGGGGGGGGGGGGGGGGGGGGGGGGGGGGGGGGGGGGGGGGGGGGGGGGGGGGGGGGAGGGGAGGAAGTGTGGTTGGACAGAGGGGGGTGTGTGTGAAGGTGTGCAGAGACAGTCGTGGTGGTGGTGGTGGTGGTGATGTTGGTGTTTAGAAAGACAGAAGAGACTGCTGGAGAAAGGGAGAAAGGTAATGTGGCATGAAGGAGTGTAAGAAATGACATGGTGAGAGGGAGTGTGGCGGACGGAAATAAGGGGTCGGATGGTGTGAAGTTCGGGAGTGTCGCGGAAGATGAGAAGGATGAAATACTTTGGATGTAAGAAGTTCAGTGGAAAGTTATCTAGGATACGTTAGAGTAGGTTACAGGAGTGTAGTGAAAGGTAATATGGGGTAAAATAATGTGTCGTAAAAAAAATTAGTTTGGACAGAATAAAAGGCAGCTTAACCACCACCATCAACACTGATGCAATTGTCCACAGACAGAGGCTGGAAAGTGTTATATAATAGCTGGGACCATCATCATCAGCATTGAGGATTCCAAACCAGAAATCTTCTCCAGGCACTAGACACAAGATAGGCGCAGTGGCCAGAGTAAAACTAAAACTTGTATGGAAAGACATAGTGAAACATAAGGCCAGGTCTCAGTGTGCACTGGTCAATTTCATCATTCTTGTACATGTCAGACATGAATCGCCACAGGAAATACTGACAGAAGAATCCTGGCCTTGGAAAAGAGGTGTTACCCCCCCCCCCCCCCAAAAAAAAAAAAAAAAAAAAAAAAAAAAAGGAAGGAAAGAAAGAAAGAAAGAAAGATAAAAAAAAAAAAAACATCAGATACGCCGACCATAATTTTGAGCCATGAACAGGTGGGTCAAACCATCAAACAGCACATCAGGCAATTTGGAGATCTCCTGACATGAGTGAAGAAAAAGGAAACGACGTTGGTATGGCCATGTCACACGATCCAATGGACTTGCTCAAACAGTTCTCCAGGGAACTGTTGAAAGAAGGAGAAGGCGGGGAAGACAGAGCGACCGATGGACTGGCGACATTACCGAACGGAATGGGGAAAACATCGGCAGAGACCCGGTGTAACAGCCCGTTCTTACCGCCCTCTGGAACTTACCCCGGGGTAAAGTAAGTCTCGGCTAGCCTGCTTTTACCCCCGGGGGTCATTCTAAACTAGCTAGAACTTACTCCCCCCTAGTTGGAACTTACCCCCGCGGGGTAAGTTTGGGCTAGCCTGGATTTACCCCCCCCCCCCCCCACAAGGGTCAATCTAGGACTATTTGGAATCTCTTCCTCCACCCCACCCCACCCTTCAAACAAGAGAGGGTTATTCAGGGTTTTCCTCTGCCTTTTCCCAACACGCACACCCGCCTTAAAAATGTGTTAGTTAGCCTGCATATTTACACCCCCTCTCCCATTTCCTATATACAATCAGTTGGGTTTAGACAAAGTATAGTTCTAGACTCTTTTCAATAGATGCAACTCCTACTTCCCCCCGAAGCCCCTCCCCCCTCCCCCCTTCCCCCCTCCCCCCCCCCCCCCCCCCCCCCCCCCCCCCCCCCCCCCCCCACGCACACACACACTCACCCTGATTCACTAACAGATATACGTATTAAGGTTTCTCGCGCTAGCTTACATGCGTGGGTCAATATTCGGGCGTGTGAGTACGCCCATGCATGCGTGGGAAAGAAAGACGGCTACATGCCAACGTGACCAAGTGCCAGTATGATCAAGCGTAGTTGTGACAAAATGTTGTTGTGACCACGTGTCGTTGTGACCAAGTACCGTTGTTGCTTCATCCCGGTTTGCCTCTTTTACTATTTTACAGCTATTTAGAGTCTGTTGAGTACCTGTGTACCTTAGCTTGTACAATGCAGATGACTAGTGGTCAGTGCAACTGACCACTGGACATTATGACGTAAATCGGAGATTTTAACCATTTAACAGCTAATTAGTGTTTCCCGAGTGCTTGCGTACCTCGTGCAATGTAGATTACTTGTGGTCAGTGCCACTGACTACTGGTCATTATGACGTAAATGGGAGATTTTAACTGTTTTACAGTTAATTATAGTCTCCCGAGTACCTGTGTACCTTGTACAATGCAGACGACTGGTGGTCAGTGCCACTGACCACTGGTCACTATGACGTAAATCTGCTATTTCGGCTACTTTACAGTTAATCAGTGTCTCATGAGTGTTCATATGCCTTGTGCAATGCAGACAACAACCAGTGGTCAGTGTCACTGACCATTGGTCACTTTAATATATATCGGAGATTTTAAACTATTTTTACAGCTAATTAGTGTCTCCTGAGTGCCTGTGTACCTTGTACAATGTAGATGACTGGGGGGGCGGGGGTAAGTTCCAGCTAGCTCTGAAATGACCATGGGGGTAAAAAAGCAGGCTAGCCCAGACTTACCCCGGGGTAAGTTCCAGAGGGGGTGGGGGGTAAGAATGGGCTGTTACACCAGGCTTTGTGGCACATCACCGACAGCACTGGTGGAAGCTGGTGAATTGCTTTCTTCATCGTGAATGAGACCCCACGGAGTTGAGGGTGAAGAGAAGAAGATGAATATTGAAGAAGGGTTATCTAGTGGGGGGCAACATGAAGTGGTTTAGTGTGGAGTGAAGGAGTGTCGGTGACGGCAACATAAAAAGTCATGGTAATGGTCACCTAGTACCATAGAGTGTGGGTTTATGGAATGTAGTGGATAAGAGATGTATGGTCACCTGTACGGTAGAGTGTGTGGTGGGTGTATGGAATGTGGTGGAATGTAATAATGAAGAAAAAGATAGTGTAACGTTATAAGTAAGGGAGTGTGTGTAGTTGAAGGTAAAAATATAGAAAAAAGGATGGCACGGGCTAAGGAATTGTAGTAGAAAACATATGTACTACGACAGTGTGAATTAGTGAGTATAGCTGACAGTACCAAAAGATAGTATGGGTTAAGGGAAAATAGTGAACGGGTAGTGTGAAGGATGTGTAACCCCCGGCAAAATTGATGTGAATTGATGATAGCCGCCTGGTTTTTCTTACCAGGCCACAATTATTGTCACTTACTGTTAACCGGTGGAAATGGAGGACATATATAAACATCGCATACATCCTGTGTGAGAAACTGGAGAAATAAATGAAAATGAGTGACTGATATTTCAATGGTACGGGAATCGACTGAATGAGCGCCAGTAGGTTGCTCTTCGGCCGGGTCTTCCTCGGTAGACAGCCCGTTGAGTGAGTGCGTGTAGTGTAAAGCGCTTTGAGCTTAGTCTGTGACCGAGGTTAGGCGGTATATGAATACCCAATATAATGAAGGAAACAATATGGAAGAAGTGCGAGGCAGACAGATATAAAGAAAAGTTATGTGGGAGAAGGGATTGTGGGAAAAAAACAGAGATTTAGATTTTTTCCCTGTTATAAATGAGCTCACATTACCTAAACCATGCGCGGTTAAGTGATGAGAAAAATTCGTGGTTTGTCTTCGACACCAATAATACTTCTGATTTCAATATGCCAGGACCTTACAGAACCGTTTTTTATCGCCAAGATATGACAAGAACTAATTCTGAGCGTTTACCTAAGTTTGCCATATGGGAAAAAGAATCGCATCCAATTGTTCGATTGCAAGTTGAATGAGAATCTGTAGTTATCAGCTAGCCTGCATAGACTGGTTTGAAGAAAATCACACAAAGTAATAGGAGACAGGTATGTAATTAGAAAATTTCGCATGTTTTTTGTCTTTATTTACCTACTCGGCTTTTGGCACAGATATGTCTCTCATATACTTAAAAAGAAATCATCTCTAAGCTCCCGCTCACTCGGGGAGCAACAAAAGAGAAGCAGACACAAACACAGACAACAACTTAATGATGCACACTTTTCACTATCATGTCTCAGCTGTCCCCTCCCCCCCCCCCCCCCCCCCCCCCCTCCTCGTTTTTTTTTTATCATGGAGTCGACTTCCCCCAATCCCAAGGCTTTCATACAGTACCGAGGGGATGAATGGCTGTTGGGTTAAACAGTCTCGAGCCGTATACCCTAGGGCGACACCAGGCTGACGGACTTCATATGTGCAGGCGTTCCCTACATGTATGGACATCCATTGCCCTTCTCTGGTCCGAGGCTCTGTCAGGGCGACCGCTTATGACCCCTCAACACTAAGAATACCTTCTTATGGGTTCTCAAATACTTTGTCTCGCTTGCACCTGGGGATCTTCGGGTGCAGACTTTGGGACTAAAACTGGATCCCTAACTAGCAGTGCTGCCCACAGACCATTACAATTGGATGGATTCATAATATTTCAAAAGCATGATGGGTGAGGACTAGCTATGATAATAAAAAAAAAACAACTTGAAAAACACACTGTCCAGGATAGACTTGGAAAATGGTGTAGCAGCACCCGTGAGCTATTGGGTGTTAGGCTAGAAAGACCGGATGGTAATCAGAGAATCCTTGTAGTCATCAGTGCATATATACATCCAGGTACCCACACATCAAAAACGGATTGGACCTTTCTGGAGGAAATAGAATATGAATTTGGAGACTCTGTCATACTATGTGGAGATCTTAATGCACGCTCAAAATTGTGGGATCAACATGGTACCATCCTCAAGGAATTGCACTGGAAGCGATGTTAGATGAAGTACTTCTTAGTGCACTGACATCATCATCCCCAACACATACAGGGAGGCGAGGTGACATGACAGTGTCATTGACTTTGCACTCATTGGATCAAACTTCACAGCAGGTATGAGTGCGGAAGCACTTCTTCATCATGGAAGTGACCATTTCGTGTTCATGATCATAATTGTAATGATAATGATAATGAGAACAAGAAGGAGAGGAAGAAATAACATCAGCAGTGATAGTAGAACGAATATGGTTAACATGGTCATCATCACCATTGTCTAAACATGCAACTGCAATTGAAGAATCGTGCAAATAAACCCTTGCTTCCACTTTCCGCACCATGACTGTCATCCACCACCACTACCCCTCCTCAGTGCTTCCTCCGCTTCCTTCGTCCGTCCGGCCGCCGCCCCGTTCCCGACCCTCCCTTCATTTTCTGCTCCTTTATAGCACCCATTTCTGCTCCCTACGTCTCATCCACCGTTCATTTTCAGAACGTTTATGTCACCCGTTCCTGCTAACTGTGTTTCATCCTACCTTTATTTTCTGTTCATCCTGGTCACCCTTTACAATTTCTCGTACGTCCTCCAGTCTCTTAGCCATTCTGGTCACCGCATTTCTATTCACAGTGTCGCGTTCGTCTTTCATTCTTCCACCCGCCCTGGTCTCTCCGCCCCTAATCACCGTGCCTCATGTCTGTCCAGCCGCCTCAGCCCGCTCAGGAGCGGAGTCCGGTCAGGACGTACCAGCTGCCCGAGGACCCAGGGGGAGACCTCTTCAGCTCCAGGAGGCCTGGGGGCGGGGCGCCCATGGTGGACGACCAGGGCAGGAACAAAACCAACGTCTTCGGCAACTTCGAGAAGGTAGTTTGGGGGAAACGTGGTGAGGGGTGGGGTGGGGTGGGGTGGGGGAATCGGCTGTGTGGAGGAAGAATTCAACAGGTTGGATACTTAGCAGGAAGGTAATGCAGCTAGTATAGGAGAAGGTATTATCATGTGACGTAGTTAAGGGAATGGCAAGGTATTGAATGTTGCAGTCAGGACACCCGTTTCATGTGGAATCGATGTCAAATGTTTCGCCTGACATGGATGTTGAATATTCCGAATTTATTAAGGTCTTGGAAGATTATAGGCCTTGATGTCCTACATCAAACTGTGTGTGTGTGTGGATGTGGGAGTGGGTATGGGTGTGTGCGCTTGAGTGTATTTTTTTTTGTTTCGCAAGCACAGGCGTGCGCGTGCATGTATGTGTGTGTGTGTGTGTGTGTGTGTGTGTGTGTGTGTGTGTGTGTGTGTGTGTGCGCGCGCGCGCGCGCGCGCTCGCGCGCGTGCGTGTGTGTGTGTGTGTGTGTGTGTGTGTGTGTGTGTGTGTGTGTGTGCGCGCGCGCGCGTGCGCATGTGTGTGTTTAGGAAATGTAGCTGGAAGCAGAATATGTACAACTGTGAATGAGGTATTGTTTAGATGATAAGGGGAAGAGTGGGACAAGGGAGTAAACACGTGCCATTTCCATGCTCATAATCATCTGTACATTTATTCACTGTCCCATATGATAGTAAAGTCTGGCTATACGTTGACCCATGGCAGAGAAGGGAGCGGAGTGAACTGGAGCGACTCAAGCTGTCCCAGAGGATGTTTCGAGACGAGCTGGGTGAGTCACTGCTGCTCTGTCTCGATGCTGTCTGCTCTCTGCCATCCTGAAGAATATTCTTCTTCTAGTCTGACCTGAATTCGTACCGTTTTGCTTATTTGCTCGTCCTTCTCACTCTTCATCCGTGCTGTTCCTAATACGAATTCCCTGCTTTTTTACTTCTCTTATGTCCCTCCTGTGCTTTCCCCTGTGTTCGTCTGTACCATCTCCTGTGTATCCCTCTGTTCTGTAGGTTGTCTACTTTCTTCAGTATCGTTCTTCCTACGCATCCATCTGTACTATTTCCTTTGCATTCTATCCTGTGTATCCTCCGTGCTGTTCTTTGTATTCCCACGCTCTATCTCCTCTGTTCCCCTCTGTATTATCTCCTCTGTATCCTTCTGTACACACTGCATCTCTCTGTACTGTCAGCTCTGTACTCTCTGCTTTGTATGTTTCTGCAGTCTCTTTGCTTTGTTTGTCTCTGTATTGTCTCCTTTGTAATCTTCTTTGTAGCATCTTCTCTGTTTTCTTCTGTAATCTCTACTCTGCGTCCTTCTGTACTGCGTCCTTTGTAACTCATCATGGTGTCTTCTGTGTATCCGTTCTACTATTTTCTCTGTGTTCCTCTATACTGCCTCCTCTGTATCCCTCAGAGCTATCTCCTTTGTATCCCTCTGTACTATTTGTTCTGTATCACCCTGTACTATTACCTGTGTGTTCCTTCATATTTTCTCCTTTTTCTCCTTTGTGTATCCCTCTGTACTATCTGCTCTTTATTCCTTTGCACTACTCCTCTGTATCCCTCTCTTCTGTCTTTTTGTGTCCTTCTGTACAATTTCTTGTGCATTCCTCTGTACATGTCATCAGCATTCCTTTTTTACTACCTCCTCTTTATCTCTCTAGACTATTATCCTCTGTATCCCTGTTTACTAAATCTTCGCTGTTGCTCTGTACTATACCCACTGTGTCTTTTTAAAGTAGGTCCTCTCTGATCTTCTGTACTGTACCCTCTTGATCCCCCTACGCACTCTTCTGTATTACCCTGTACTATATTTGGCATGCTGATGATCATGTAAACAACGACGATGACAAAATGATGTTAATGATGACGACGAGGATGAGGCTGATAACTACAATGATGACGCTGACAGAAAGACGATGACCACGACGACGTTGATGTGGATGATGCTTTATGATGGAGATAATGATGACTGACGAAGACGATGACTGCGGTGAGGATGTGGTCAAATGACAAAGACGACCATGATGATTATGTTTTATGATGATATCAGCTCATGATGATGATGATGATGATGATGATGATGATGTCAGTCAGAGGAATGCAAGAGCAGAAGGATAAACGGAACCAGGATGTCCAGTACTGGAAAAAACCGGTGAGTTTCAGGCCCCTTTCTAACATGCACTTCACCCGCCGTCACACCAGGCCTCGTTGCCTCTCTATGTAATACTAGCTAAACAAATGTGGTCAGATTCTTTCATGGTTTTCCAAATGTCATTAGTATTCTCCTATGACATCAGAATTGTCATCAACATACTTTAATAGTAATAGAACTGTCACCGATATTTTCATACATTTATAGAGAGCTTTTTGATATTCTCCCCCAAAGTAATAGAGATGTTATCAGAAATTTCTCATGATGATAAGAGTTGTCATCAGTATATTCTCTTATTTTGATAGAAACGTTACCATCTGTGTCTTCATTAACTGAATATTTTTTTTTTATATATTCTCATGTTGAAAGAGATGTCATCAGCGATGACTCTTGTTAGAGATGTCACCCCTTTTAGTAAATGAGGTATGAATAGTATTCTCCCTCTGATGATAGAATTATCATCAAAGTTCTACCATAGTATTAACATTGCTATTCGTACTTTCCCATATTCAAAGAGATGCCCTGAGTATTCTTTCATGGTAAAATGTATATATGCCCTTAGTATTCTCGAACACTTACAGAAATGTCATCAGGGCTGTCCTGTATTAATGATGCTGTCAACAGTCGTTTCTCAAAGCGGTCGAGTTGACTGATGCATTCTCCCAAATGAATGAAATGCCATCAGCACTCTACCGTAGTAAAACGTGTGTCGTCAGTATTTTCCCTTAGAAGTAGATGTTTTCAGTTCTCTCTAACGGTAACAGAACTGTTATTTATTACTGTTCACCCCGTGTACTTGTCTCTGACTATATTCAAGGCTGTGCAAGTCTTAAATAATGATTAATTTGTATTTGTTCATTTCTCCAGTGTTGTAGCTTGTGTAGATGTGTCCGGTACGGGGTATATGGGTGAGCTTGGAACATCCCTTTTTGGGAGGATGTTTCCTTGTTTGTTCTGTGTGCTCTGTGCTGACATGTCTGCCGGCCGAGTCGGTGTCGTAAAGCAGCATTCGTTGGGAGTTATGGGCGTGTGTTTATTTTAGCATGGGAGCAAGAGGTACCCTACTTGTTTGTCATTTACTTTTTACTGTTCCCTGCTTCGTTGAACATTTTCTTTCATTTCAACAGAACTGTTGTTTCCGCTGTCTCTGTATGAATGTTGTTTGTGTGTCGCATGCTGCACTGCGTGCAATGTACATCTAGTGATGACTTTTTTTTTTTACTTTCTTTTGTATGTCAGACGCATGGTGCGTGTGTGTGTGTGTGTGTGTGTGTGTGTGTGTGTGTGTGTGTGTGTGTGTGTGTGTGGTATCGCACGGACCTCATTTATGACACACACAGGCCTGGTGTATGACAGACACAGACCTGATGTATGACAGACACAGACCTTATGTATGATAAACACAGACCTGATGTATGACAGACACAGACCTGATGTATGACAGACACAGACTTGATCTATGGCATAGACACAGACCTGATGTAGGACAGGTAGAAACCTGATGTCTGACAGACGCAGACCTGATATATGACAGACACAGATCTGATGTATAACAGACACAGATTTAGTATATGACAGACACAGATCTGATGTATAACAGGCACAGACCTGATGTGTGGCATAGATACAGACCTGATTATGACAGACACAGACCTGATGTCTGACAGATGCAGACCTCATGTATGACAGACACATACTTTCTGTATGACAGACATAGACCTGATATATGACAGACACAGATCTGATGTATGACAGACTCAGTCTTAATGTACGAGAGACACAGAGCTGATATATGACAGACACAGACCTGATGTATGACAGATTCAGACTTAATGTACGACAGACACAGAGCTAATATATGACAGACACAGACCTGATGTATGACAGACACAGAGCTGATATATGACAGACACAGAGCTGATATATGACAGACGCAGCCTTGATGTCTGACAGACGCAGACCTGATGTATGACAGACGCAGTCCTGATGTATGACAGACGAAGACCTGATGTATGACAGACACAGACCTGATGTATGACAGACACAGACCTAACATATAACAAACACCAGGTGCACAGTATGCCCATGGCGTTGTCTGACCCTGTCCAGGAGACAGACCTGGCGGACCTGATGCGAAGGTCGGAGGTGGGCCGTCCCAGGAAGGACCCCAACACTGGCATCCTGACCAATCAGCACCTGCCCCGCTCTGACGTGTCCAGAGTGGTGAGTAACCTCCACTGAAAGAGAAGTCGGTAAATCTAGTGCTGTGAAGACGCTTTAATGTCTGAGTGTAGATAGATAGATAGATAGATAGATAGATGGGTGGGTAGATAGACAGGTGTACAGATAGATAGATAGATAGACAGGTGTATAGTTAGATAGATGTATAGATAGCTATGTAGGTGTATAGATAGACGTACAGATAGATAGATAGGTAGGCAGAGAGAGAGAGAGAGAGAGAGAGAGAGAGAGAGAGAGAGAGAGAGAGATTGATCGATTGACTGATTGATTGATTTGTACAGCATTGACGCAGCAGTCTGTACGAATTCATGATCACCTTTCGATTAGGGCTTGTGTGTTCATTGTTGCATGTTCGGAAAGTAAAGAGCCTGTTTTTAACAAAGAACACAGTCTGTGTCACACAATACCGTCTCCTGACAAAAGAAAACACAAACCATTTAGAACGGCAGGTAATTCAATGTTGTTTCTTCCCACGACATGTGGCACGATGAAATGTGCAGGAGCAAGCGGTTGGTTGCACTGCGTCGTCAATTGCCCGACAGATGCATACATCTGTGTCACACGACGCTGTTTCCACATGAAACACCCATTCAACAGGCCTACACAATGGAGAGCAATGAGTATCTAAAAAGCTGTATTTTTTTAAAGCATGTCACACGATAACATACCCTACGGAAGAATGGCAAAAAATAACAGGTGCGTTGTGCTGCACCGCTGATTGTCCGACCGGTGCACCAGAATAACTATCAGTTTGCTTGTTTGTTTGTCTTAAGTGATTGTTTCTTTAAAGCTTTAATGTCTCGTCCCCACTTTTTGAGTAGCAATGGAAGAAATCGGTCAAAAAATAAAGTTTTTGTGAAGTGAAGGATTCGAGACGGGTCTGTCCACTTCTTTGCGTCTGCCATTTGATTTTCAAGCGAGGCTTAGTCACGTGTCTAACTGGAGCGCCATTCCCTGACTCAAGATGGCAAGTGCAAGACATGTATTACAGAGAAGGCCATGGAAACATTGGTATCTTCATGCATCCTGTCAAGATTAGATTATTGTAACACTCTTCTCCTTGGGGTACCCACAGCCTTACTCCAGCCACTACAACGTGTTCAAAATTCAGCCGCTCGCCTTATCTACAAGGCGCCAAAACAATATCATACTTCGTATCTCTTAAGGAAATTACACTGGCTCAAAATCGAGCACAGGATTCGGTATAAGTCTGCGTTTCTGTGCCATAAGATTATCATACATGAAGCATCTGCCAGTTCTCTGACCTCTTCGAAATATGTATACTACACGTTCCCTCCGTTCTTCCTCTGATGACCGAATTTTTCAAATTTCCTCATATTACCGAAAGCAGCACGGTTCTAGAGCATTCTCATTTTCTGCGGCGTTACTTTGGAATTCGCTGCTTTTCAACCTTCATTATGCTCTTCCTTCCCGATTTTCAAGTCTGCACTTAAAACGTACCTTTTTAAACGGCATTTGCAGAAAACCACACGAGATACTACTAAATTGCTGTGTGTCACTTACGTACTTGCTCGTGTACGAATGAGCTGTTCACTGTGTTATATAGTGTATGTGTGTATGTGACATTGTGTGTGTGTGTGTGTGTGTGTGTGTGTGTGTGTGTGTGTGTGTGTGTGTGTGTGCGCGCGCGCAGCATATATTGTAAATATTGATTTGTTAACACTTGTAAAGCGCCCTGTAGTCTACGTTGTTAGGATGGGCGCTATCGAA
Source organism: Conus betulinus (assembly GCA_016801955.1). NCBI lineage: Eukaryota > Metazoa > Mollusca > Gastropoda > Neogastropoda > Conidae > Conus > Conus betulinus. Next base: position 523,066 of record JADBJO010000028.1, on the reverse strand, counting down.
ATAGTCCTTACTATTATGCCAGAATGCCAGAATCTTCAGCTTGATGAAGGCGGGCAGGTAACAAAGAAGATTATGATTATCTGCTGTTTTACCTGCCTTTACGGCCCATTTTCAATCATAGTTCTAATTACTCTTTTGCATTTTTTCTCTGATTGCAGCTTATGACATGCATTATATCATCTTACGTCATATCATATTATATATAAGATCAGATCAGATTATAAGCTTACTATTTTGTTTTGTATTCCTTTAAACTATATTATATCATAGTTTGTTATATTATGTCCATCGCTTCTCTGGAGAATGCGAAGCAAACATCAGCACCACTTGAAAAGGACAAGGTGAGCAAATGTTGACTTTGCACGCAGAAGTTCACAGCTTGACCATGCACACATTAAGTCCTAGCTAGATTGTACGTGCAGCAGGTCACGGCTAGGCTGACTGTGCTTACAACAGAACTGGGACTATACCTACAGCAGTCACAGCTAGCCTCCCTGTTTAGCTGAGAGGCGTGTCATGGTGGTTAGATGCTAGACGAGTTTGGCGAGTTGTGGCATTCAGTAGTACATTTTCGCGACGAGCGAGGCAAGACATTGGCGAGAGTTCACTAGAGTATCGTGGGGTTCCCTCGCATGCGGAAAAATAGGCAATGTTGCTTATAGCCCAGTCAACCGCAAAGGGCCATATCAGGGCTGTCACCGCATTGAAGTCAACTCACAGGTCATTATTAATAAAACAAACCAAAAAAAACTCCTACACACAACCCTTTAAAACACGCCTTCTAAAAACACACCAGAAATTTTGTTGAAAATCTGTCCTCCGTAAAATCTTAGATGAGATGAAAAATGTTAATCTCTTTCAGAAGTTCATAAATCACATCATCAGGTGGGACCCGCGGTAGAAAATGGCCAACAATTGCTACGTTTTCTAATTGTTGTCCGAAAAGTAGCAACGTTGCCTACTGGTGAACAAAACAATTCAAAAACACAAACCCTCCTACAGTAAGGAGAGCTTGAAGAAGTGGCCATATTGTTCATTTCAATTTGTCTAACGCCATATTCTTTGCTCTCCTCTCGCCTCTTGTTCCTCTCGCCCCTAGCATACACTGCCACTCGGGACGACTCGTGTCTGTGAACCCACCTCAGATTACACCTGGACTGTACATGCAGCCGTTTGCAGCTAAACTATACATGCAGCAGCTTGCAGCCAGATCATACAGGCTTAAATGTGCAGCCTGACTATACAAGTGTAGTTTACAACTGGACTATGCGTGAACAGTTCACAGCTCAGCTATACGTGCGGCAGCTTGCTGCTAGACTGTACATGCAGTAGTTCACATGTATTCTTTACCTGCAATAGGTCACAGCTAGACTATACGTACAGCAGAACACAGACGATACCTGCATTAGACAGTAACTGTACTACACATAGCGCGGCACAGCTAGATACACATACAACAGGCCTCTGCTTGACTATACATACCGGAGGTAATAGGTAGACTAAACACACTGAAGGTTGCAGATGGACTATACATAACGTAGGTCACAGCTAAACTATATACACAGCGGGCCACAACTAGTCTGTACATAGAGCAGAGCAGAGACTTTCGTGGCTACAGGTGGTAGCTAGACTGTGCATGCAGCAGGTCAAATGTCACAGGAAGACTGTGTAAAAAGCATGTCACAGCTAGACTAACGCACATTAGAAATAGACTGTAACTGTAACAGGTCACATATATACTTTACACATGGTGTAGAACAGTGACTATACCCACAGTAGGTCACAGATAGACTATATATGTAACAGAACAGTGACTATACCAGCAGTAGGTCACAGATAGACTATATATGTGTAACAGAACAGTGACTTTACCAGCAGTAGGTCACAGATAGACTATACATGTAACAGAACAGTGACTATACCAGCAGTAGGTCACAGATAGACTATACATGTAACAGAACAGTGACTATACCCGCAGTAAGACTGATAGACTATGCATGCAATAAGTCATAGCTAGTCTTTAGTAGGTCACAGCTTGACTATACATGCAGCAGAATACATTTAGACTATTTACACAGCACAGCATGACTTAAGTGCTTTCTATGTAAACAGAGCTGAGCACGGTTGAGACGCACAGCAGAGCATAGACCATTGCACACAATTAAGTATATACATATAGCGGATCATGGTCAGACTATGCATACAGCAGAGTACCTTTAGACCGTATGCGTCGTAGGGTGACGTTTCGCGGAATAAAACGCTTACATTTGCACGTATGTGCTGAAATAGAGGCGCAGCTAACTGCAAACACGAAGTAGTAGCTCACAGAGTGAACGTATCTCGTTCACAAATAATTCTTATTTGTGCACAGAATGAACGATTATTGTTCAAGGAATGAATCTTCACTTTGTATATAGAATATAGGTCTATTTTTCATACCATAAATGACTTCTTTGCTTGTTTGTGATGATTTTGTTTGTTTGTTTGTTTTTTAGTACAGAATGACTGTTAGTTGTTCACAGAGTGATTGTCGGTCGTTTATCACAACATACAGCACAACTGTTCACAACGTGAAAGTTTATTTAGAGAAAGTAAGATCCCTCGAGAAACAAAGCACAATTCATCACAGAATAGGGCATGCTTGTTCACGGAATGAATTCATTTATTCATCTATGGAATGTTTGTTCTTCACTGTATGTATGTTAACTGCTTCCAAGATAAATGTTGATTGTTCACAGAATGCATGTTTACTGTTCACAAATGAATGTTTATTGGGAATTATAGGATCTGTAGAGAAAGAATGAGACTGTTCTTGCCCAAAATGAAATAAGTTATAAATCAGAAGGGTTTTCCTAGTGCAGCAGCTGTGTCTTTCATTTAGAAAAAAAAATGTAACGGGTTTTAAAATCGTAGCGTTTTTCATAGACCACAACGAAATACTTTTTGAAGCAACAGTTTGTTTAATTCAGTGGAATAGAACAATTTGTGAATTTTCATGGAGCAGAACTGAATATCACTAAAGCAACAGGGTATCCCCTCGAGCTGGAGACAAAACTGTCTGTAGTGCAGCTGTGTTTGTCATTGAGAAGAATGGGATAAAATGAAACTGCCGATAGAACATGATTTTTTTAAAGTAATAGAATTGTTTACAACGCATTGATATTTCATAGAGCTGAAATGAGTGGTTTATAAAACGGCAGGATTTGATTGAACGGTATGGAGTTGTTGATAAAACATTAAGCCTCCTCGTAAAGCAGAACGGGATACTTTATAGAACAGCAAGTTTTTTTTTTTGCAGATCAGAATAGAATAGTTACTAAAAAGCATATTGTTTCTTAAAGTAGAATAGGATAGCTATGGAATAGTAGGGTTTTCATAGAGAATAGAAAAGGAACGTTCACAGAACGGTGGGGTTGTTATTTCTCACGATACACTAGTTCTCAGGACCGCGAGGTGTTCATAGAGCGAAGAGAACAGAGTACTTACAACCAGCGGACAGTCCAAACCGCAGAATGGAACAGTTTGCACAGAATGAGATTGACATTCCTTCGTAATGATAAACATGTCATGAATTTGTTACCGCAACATTCTTCTGTATGAATAGAAATATTGTTAGTGTTCTTCTTCATCATTAGAAATGTCACCTCTGTTCTCCCATGAAATAAAAAAGTCGTCAGTATTTTTTTCCTAAGTAGTAACGAAGATGTCGTCAGTATTCTTCCTCATCAACAGAGCTATCATCAGTATTCTGCCGTATAAATAGAATTGTTACCAGGATTCCCCCACATTAATAGAAACACCATCAGTATTTTTCAATATCAGTAGTGTTGGCAGGGGCATTAGCATTTTACTAGATGTTCCATCAATATTCTGCCACAATGATAAATAATGCCATTAATATTCTTCCATGTTAATTGAAAATATCACTATTCTGCGGAATTTTTACAGAAATATCACCAGTGTTGTTCCATGTTCGGTCGGCTGGGCTATAAGTAACATTATCTTATCTGTTCCATGTTAAATCAGTTTTCTGCCATATTAGTTGACACGTATAATTAGCATTCTACCGTGTTTACAGACATTTACACAGTGCTCAATCATTTTAAAAGAAATATCATCAGAATTCTCCAGTATAAACAGAAAAGTCATTAGTATTCTTCATCTTAAAGAAGAAATGCCAGCAGTATTTTTCCATTTGAACAGAAATATCGCCAGTGTTTTCCCATGTTAAAAAAAATCATCAGCATTCTCCCCTTTTAAGAAATAAGTATCATCAATGTTTTCTCATATTAATAGAAATATATCATAAGTATCCGCCAAATTAATAGAAATATTTGTAGTTTTCCCATACTAATGGAAATACCATCAGCATTATACATGTATTTACTATCATAAATCTTCATAGAAATATTATCAGTATTCTCGCATGCTGATAGACATGCCATCAATGTTCTCCCATAGGAATGAACAAGTGCGGTTAATATTCCCCCATATTAAGTCAGATTTATCAACACTGTCCTGCATTTAATAAATAGGTATCATAAGCGGTCTCCATCATTAATAGAGAGATCGTTAGTATTCTCAGATACTGATAAATAAATGTCATCATTAATCTCTCATACTAATAGAAACGTCATCAGCGTTGTTCCATTTTAGTGCACAAATTTCATTGTATCTTCCATATTAAGAGGAATATATTCAGTATTCTCCAAGCTTTTCAGAAATATCACCAGCATACTTATGCATTGAGCGAAATTTATTTAGTGTTCTTCTATATTCATAGAAATATTATCATTATTTTACCCTGGCAGTAAGGTGTTTACAACATTCGCAGAATGTGATAGAGATGTCATAATTGAGCAGAAAAGAATAGTTTATAACAGCAAGTTTTTTTTTTTTTATTCAAGTTAAGAAAATAGTTAATGAAACAGCAGACTGTTCATTGTGGAAGACAAAATAGCAGTGGTGTGTGTGTGTGTGTGTGTGTGTGTGTGTGTGCGTGTGCGTGTGTGTGTTTTGAATTTAACTTGAAATGTGTGTGTGTGTGTGTGTGTGTGTGTGTGTGTGCGTGCGCGCGCGCGCGCGCGCGCGCGTGCGTGCGTGCGTGTGTGTGTGTGTGTGTGTGTGTGTGTGTGTGTGTGTGTGTGTGTGTGTGTGTGTGTGTGTGACCATGCAGAAAATGAACTACCAGCCACGGGACAGAGAGGAGACGGAAAAGTACAGGGTCTTTCTCCGCCAGCAGATGGAGGAGAGGGAACGGAACCGTCGGGAGGAGAGACAGCGTCAGCAGCAAGAGGCAGGCCAGGTGGGCACATCCGTTGGGACGCCTGGGTCAGTCAGTCTAACGAGCTCGCGAGTTCGAATCCAGGGCCCTGCATATACTCGTACTCGGTATTCTCGTTGCCAGACATGACATGTTGTCGTTCTGGGGTCCTCGGTGCAGAGTTAGTCAGATAGCTCCCCTGCTTCCTCCTTCCAGTCTGCTCCGCCCAAGTCCTCTGGGCTGGTGATTCCTGTCTGCTGTGTTACCGTTGGGAGAGGGGTCGGAAGGTTGGAGCTAAACTTGTATCTGATTATTGATTTTTTTTTGGGGGGGTGGAGGGTGGGTGCGTTTAAAACGGACCAAATCCAGGTGTAACACGCTGTAGTTACCTCACTCCTGAATTTACCACCTGGCGGGTGAGAATGGGTACGCGCCTTAACTCTTCACATTCCCACCGCTATCCTTTGCCCTTTTCCCCCATCCCAGTGAGCAAATCCAGACCGACCTCCCCCTTTGTTCCAAAGTCAGTTCCATCTTTGAGTATTCTCAAATCATTCCATATGCTAAAACGTTTAAATTAAAGCATGTGGCAGCTGAATTTGAAGGGGGGGGGGAGGAGGGGGAGGTGTCGTGGAGTGACCAGATCCAGAACTTCTTCCAACCCTGTTCCACAGTCATTTACGGCGAGTGATTAGGGACATCCAGAAACTATTCATAGAGTGATGAATTTAGGCGTGTGCCCACACTTAAGCGTACTATGTGACAAGCTTACAAGAAAAAAAATACTGTTCCGCCGAACGAACGAAAGAAAGAGACAAATAAATGACAAGATAAGATACGACGCGTTTCGACCTCTTTGGTCCTCTCCAGGCAGGACAAACAACGTTCAAGTCACTGACATAATCAAATCGGGCGCCAAATGAACGTGGATCGTTCATTTCCATTCTCTTGGTCGCTGTTTGCCGTGCCCGAAGAAGGCCAGGAAGAGGTCGAAACCCGTCGTGTTTTGTCTTGCATTTTGTTTGTCTCTTTCGTTCGGCGGAACAGTTATTTTTCTTTTTATTTTTATGTTTGTTTCCATTCCCGCCTGTGGTCACCTCCCGTTGAAACTATGTGACAGGGCGGCGGACATGGGCAGGTGCCCGTTGTCACTCCACAGGATGTTTGTGGGTCATGCCCCTGGTCATTCGGCGGGTAGTGGTCCTAGAACAGGGTGGGCAGTAGTTCTGAATCTGGTCCAGAATCACACCCTTAGAAACTCAGGTGCAAAGTACTTGGATTAATATGTTTTTGTGTTCTGGAACAATGAACATGTGGAAAGAGAGGAGCGATCTTGAAAGACTGGAATGGGATCCCTGGAATCAAAGATCGTGTTGGTTGTGGATTTACTCGACGGGTGACAAAGGTGTGTGTATGTGTGTGTGTGTGTGTGTGTGTGTGTGTGTGTGTGTGTGTGTGTGTGTGTGTGTGTGTGTGTGTGTGTGTGTGCACGTACGATAGTACGATAGGAAGGTTACGGGAAGGGGGGGGGGGGGCGTGATTATGGACACGGGTCCCTGCTTTTGATCTTCTACGGGTTTTCCCTTTCCATTTTCTTCTAGTACCTTCAGTGTTTGTTCGACTTAACCAGTTTTTCGAACAAGCCAGATGCCGTGTTTAACGTGCGCTTTGAAGGCTGAAAGGTTTGAAGTCCCTGGGCCGTGGGAGCAGGGACGGTGTGAGAGGCACACTGGGGGTGTAGGACAGGGCTTCACGGAAGATGGGGCCCAGACCTCTCCCTCCGCCGCTCTCAGAGTTGTGCGCAGTGTTGATGGTGACAGAGGGGTCTGCTGGTTGCTGTGGGCAGCATTTCTCGGTGGCTGACAGCCAGTGGGGACACGCGGGGGAGGGGCCCCTAAAGACCACCACGCGGAGCACAGGAGGATGAAGCTGGACCTGGAGAACCAGCTGCACGGAACTGGGACTGCACAGGTGGGCCTCTGTCTGTGTCGCTCTCTCTCTCTCTCTCTCTCTCTCTCTCTCTCTCTCTCTCTCTCTCTCTCTCTCTCTCTCTCTCTCTCTCTCTCTCTCTTCTCTCTCTCTCTCTTTCTTTTCTCTCTCTGTCACTCTCTTTGTCTCTATCTCTTTCTGTCTCTCTTTTTCTGCCTCTCCCTCTTTGTGTCCCTCTCTCTCCCTCACACACACACACGCGCGCGCACGCACGCACACACACAACTTTCATACACATGCACACAGACATACACACGTACACAGAAAACACACACACACACACACACACACACACACACACACACACACACACACACACACACACACACTACACACAAACACGCATACGCGTGCATACACACACACGCACGCACGCACATACGCACGCACATGCGCGCGCGCACACACACACACACACACACACACACACACACACACACACACACACACACACATACATACGTACGTACGTACGCACGCACCCACGTACACACGCGCATGCACGCAAGGACGCGCGCACACATAATCATACGCATTTCAAAAGCATAACTCTTTTACCCCAATGTTTCTTTCGTGACAAGATTATGAGAACGAATCCTTCGGCAATGTTTGGGTCCGGGGAGAAAAGAACAACAAAGTCTATAATCAGGATCATTGCTTCAGTACACAGTACAAACAGAACGAAATATTGATAGAGAGACATGTAACACGGATATCCCCAAAGACAGAAGACACCGGAGTTTTCAATTTTCAAAATGCTAGTACCATGTATAGTCATAGGTCTACATCTTTTCCAAGTCTTCTGCGTTCATTTCATATTCAGCTGTGTCTTATTTTCAGTGAGGAATGAATCAGGGAGAAATACAATCAGGCTGCATTCTGGACATAGGTGACATTGTAAAAATCCGTTCCAATTTTTTTTATTCATATGGTTTTAGTCCCGTTCAGTATTTTCATTTAATGTGTTTTCATCATAGACGATGTACTACCATACCAGCTATGTAACCACTCTCAGTGATTTCCTCGTACACTTTATCAGTGTGTCCTACATGACCAAGGTGATATCTTCATAATAATCTTGCAACTTCGTGTGGAATAATTACAACGGCAATACTAGTAATGCATGGGTCGTTAAAAAATATAGTTTACATTTTGTTAATTATCAGTATTCAGATGCTTTTTTCTCATAAATTCTTGACCTTGAAACTTTTTTGTAATGTTCCTGTCATAATCAAACGCAGTCACAGCCAAAATCAATCAAAATATTTCGAATGGAGCCAACCAATTTGTGGACATTTCCCATATTTGATAATAAATTAACCAGTATGTCTTAAATGGGCTGTTATCCGTTGTGTCGTCAGTTAACCTTGACCTAAGAAATGTCAGTTAACATATTTCACAAATATACCCAACCCACAAGCATCTAAAGAGAGACAATCATGTAAGGCACTTCCTTTTATCACAAGCTGACGCGAGAGTTGCTGCCCTTTGCATACTGAATGTCGAGCTGTTGGAGTTGGTTTTTAAGTAAAAACTGCGAATTCTTGGAGGGACAAAAACTGAAAGTGCGGAAAACCTGACGAATTGTTTCTGGCAGTCCGATATGCACGCATGTATATTCTGATGAGTTCGTCCACCAAGAAAATCAGATGAATAGTAAACAATAAATTGCGAACCAAAAAATCGGGTAACGCTTGCCCCCATGCTCAAAACATCATACCCTGTAACTCCATATGCATGCTGCTGATGACACCAAGTTGCCTGGCAGAAATGCCAACACAGAGCAGGCAGAACACACCAGGATTTCTCCTTGTTTTCCTTCTTTGTGCTCTAAGTTGACATTTCTGCCAGGCGATTTGGTGCCGCAGGCAGCGTTCGTTTGGAGTTTACGGACGTGCAACTATTTGATCATGAGGAAGAAGACTTACCCTGCTTGGTCGTCATTCGTATACCAAGATTCCACTTGAAGTAACACCTGTCAAGCACCCTGTCCTGCATTCGCGCACGCACTTGCCGCCAGTATGAACGCCACCAAATGTTCATGTGATGGTGTGGAGTGATGGAGAGTGCAGGCAAAGACAGACAGATGGTGGTAGGTTCTGGAACCAAGGGATCACAGCCAGTCAAGGAAAACGGCAGACAGGACGAAGAGGAGTGCATTCTTTTTAACTTTCAGAGTTCCAAGATCTCGCCATCTCAGGCTAACAGCGCTTTATTCACTGCAGAAAAAACCGGACCGCAAAGCCAGTAACACGGTGCAGCAGACAAAGCGGATATGGCCAGGCTGGAACTGCCAGAAATTTGTGCTTTCTGTCATAGCTTCCGTGCTGGCTGGCTCCCCGTCCGTTCAAAGTATTCAGATATATCAACTGTTGATGAAAACCTCAGAACCCAGGATATAAAATGAAGTATGTCACTTCTGATAATTTTGTCGTTGTATTAAATCAATGGCAATCAGAGTCAAAGAATGACCCCACGCCCCCTTTTTTTTTAAACGATTTTCTACCGTAAATGATTGACAAACATTTTCCACTTTTCATACATGTAAGTTTGATTATCCAATACTGAGTCTGAAGGGAGAAATTTGTCTTTAGCAATTAGCACAACATACGATTGGTTTTCCACCTCTCCTGGCTGCCGACGTGAGCTTTTGATACTCTTTTCAAATATTCTGTAGCAAGGGACCACCGAATGACAATTTTAATGAAAATTTAATTGTGTTTATCATAAAAAAAAGGAAATGGAATTGTTAACAGGATTTTTAAATCTGAATTTTGTAGAATGATGATTTAGCCAGAATCGCCGACTGTGACGAAGAGTGACACATAAAAGGCTACTGTTCTAGTGAGGTCGGCATTGTCAGTGATTAGTAGAGTCGTCGCAAACTTGCACGGAAAGTATCCTAGTCATGCGATATACAAAGTGAGAGCTTACGAAATTTACTTTTTTTAATGTATATTTTCGGGTTTCATATTTCATATTAAATCAAGAAGTATTCAAGGTTTAGCTGGCAGAGATTCGAAAATGGCGCCGAAATTTCAAGTGCGCAGATATTGATTTAGAGAGAGATGGGTCTTTCCGATCTAATATTGTCGTACCGTATAAAACATACTAATTTTTGTGACTTCAGTTATGCATACATTATAATTGCATGGGTACTGATGCATTCACATTTTTTGAAAGATTTTTACACAAAAATTATCAAGATTCATTAATGGAGGGAGGAAAGGGGAAGGTAACTCTGGAACGAAACATGTATCTGCTGAAAGGTGACCAAGAGATAAGTGCACGCAGCAGATCTGGCTGCAATTCAAGAAATATTCCAGCATGCTAGGACTTGGTCTTAAATAGATAAAGAGAAACACCTCCGGAGAATTATCTGAAAACCAGCCAGCGTATATCCACAGTAGTAACGACCCTGTCATGCTCATACATTTTTGTTTTTCAAGTCAGCGTATCATCCATCCGCCCCATACATCAGCTCGTTTTCTGGTCGTTTTCTTCTCATCCGAATGCCAGCACTGATTCGTCCTCTGACGTCCTCTTTCAGGCTTTTCACACAAGAACAACGCCCCCTACGCTACGGGCTCTTCCTTCAGCTACTGAAGGACCACGACAACGGAGAAGAACGTTGAACTCAGTTGGCACCGGAAGGAGGCGGCTGACTGGCTGAAACTGAGGACAATGACACAAGAGCGCCACCAGGGGCACGTTGTGTTACGTTGTGTTACATGTTGTGCACCCCACTGTCTGCAACCATTGTTCCTGCAGGTGATATCCACCACTGTCTGCAACCGTTGTTCTTGCAGGCGATATCCACCACTGTCTGCAACCATTGTTCCTCAGGCGATATCCACCACTGTCTGCAACCATTGTTCCTGCAGGCGCTATCCACCACTGTCTGCAACCATTGTTCCTGCAGGCGCTATCCACCACTGTCTGCAACCATTGTTCCTGCAGGCGCTATCCACCACTGTCTGCAACCATTGTTCCTGCAGGCGCTATCCACCACTGTCTGCAACCATTGTTCCTGCAGGCGCTATCCACCACTGTCTGCAACCATTGTTCCTGCAGGCGCTATCCACCACTGTCTGCAACCATTGTTCCTGCAGGCGATATCCACCACTGTCTGCAACCATTGTTCCTGCAACTGTCTGCAACCATTGGTCCTGCAGGTGATATCCACCACTGTCTGCAACCGTTGTTCCTGCAGGCGCTATCCGCCACTGTCTGAAGCATCCGTCACTCTGCGACATCTCTCTCCATTCCGCACCATCTGTTACTGTCCGCAGCACGATTTTCTCCGCAGCATTCCTCATCGTCCTCGACTTACGTCACTGTCTGACACGATCGTCACCGTCTGCGATACGCGCCATTGTCTGTGAAATGCATCTTCTGTCTGCGAACTTCACAGCAATCTTTGTCATTGTGTGCAAAATACGTTCCTGTTTTCCGATTAACGTCAATGTGTGTGTTTTTTTTTCTCATATACTAATTCGTTAATATACGTCACAGTGTGCTGCCTACGTCACTGTGTGCTGTCTACGTCATGTTCTGCCGTGGAGGTCACTGTGTGCGATCCGCCTGGCTGCCTTTGATTCCCTGAACTCTGACTGCACCGTGCGTGAAGTGTGTGCCCGACGTTTAGTGTACTCGTCATATGTCATGTGATTAAGGTGTTTGTCAGAACAAACCGTTCTAACCCGTCCATGTGTTTCTGCAATGCTGGCACGAAATGAATAGCCTCTGAACTGTATCTCTTTAAAAAAGGACTTCTTTAGTAAATGCCTAAAAAGTTTACAATGGACATCAGTCCGTTACGTATGATATGCTACACGGCGCTTGCCTGGTTGGAAAGTTAGGGAAAAGGATCGCCCGTCGAAGACTCTCATCAACACCTGAAGCGCCCAAAGTTATCGCCCCTGCCCCTGTTGTCATACTCCGCTAGTCTTTTCGTCATGAAGCGACCGCCTTTGTCACATCGTACTCCTCACCAGTCCGTTTTGGTCGTCATGGGGGTCGCTCAGTTTGGTCACTAGCCATTTGGGTCGCTCAGAGCTTTTGTTTTAAGTAACCCACTGTTGAGCAATTAGCTAAACGCTAAAAAACTCATTCTTGCCCTAACCCTAGCCTGTCCCACATACGTTGTAGGAAAATTGACCTTGTCTGTAAAATGCGGGAAAAAAAATGACGTTACAGGTAATCGAAACTGTCTCTGTTCTGTTACGGGAGTGCACCTGCCATTACAATCAAGGGACTTACAGAAGTGACCGACTCTGGTGGCAGGAGTGGTGAACTGGTTTTATGGCACTAGGCTCGGCTGCAGAGAAGTTGATTAAAGTAAAGATTCGTTTCAGTTTGGTCAAGAGAGTGGTGACGCTGCGTGCGGACTAGACCATATACACTGTGCCACATCTGATAGGCCACCGTGCGCAGGGTTTGCAGGTAGATGGCAGAATGAATCAGTAAGTTACATTGAGAGATGCGAAAAGAGGGTGTCATGGACAAGAGCTAGCGGACGTCCGAATTGCGCTTTAAGCTACATGCTGGTCAGGCCACAACTCTGTGTGTGTGTGTGTGTGTGTGTGTGTGTGTGTGTGTGTGTGTGTATACCTGTGTGTGCATGCGTGCGTGCGCGCGCGCGGGTTTGTGTGTGTGTGTATGTGTGTGTGTGTGTGTGTGTGTGTGTGTGTGTGTGTGTGTGTGTGTGTGCGCGCGCGCACGTGCTCGAGCGTGTGTGTGTGTATGCTCTTCCGTGCGCGAGTATGTGTGTGAGCGCACATGTGTACACGTGTCCGTGTCCGTATGTATGTGCACGTGCGGGTACCTGTGTATGTATGGGTGTATGCGCACGGTTACATATCTTAATAGCGGTTCAGAGGATGGATTGCTATTTGATTGACTTGGTCGCTGTGTGGTAACTAAGCAAGTGGGGTGCGACACAAGTGATAGGGGCGACAACTGCAGGCCCTTCAGTCAACCTCGTGCCGCTGACGTGGTGAGTTAGACTAGGTGTGACTCCGTTCTTCAGGTAGCGAAGCAGCCTGTCCTCTTGTCCATACCAACACAGCCTCTCCGGGTGGGCAGCCAGAAAAATCTCTCTCTCTCTCTCTCTCTCTCTCTCTCTCTCTCTCTCTCTCTCTCTCTCTCTCTCTCTCTCTCTCTCTTTGTTTGTGTGTTCCTTCCCATACGAAAATGTATGTAAGTTTTCAATTAACTTGTATCAAATGAACTTTACAAATTGTACATAAACTGTATATTTTTTTGCTCAAAGCGTGCTGTGATTGTTTTTAACACTTTTTTGAGTCTCGTTTAAAGAGTATTATTGGTTGTGTAGTAAAGTAAAAAAGGAAAAAAAAAAAACGACAGTCTTTTTGTTCCCCCAGGAATCCCCAATTTCGTCTTCTCTTTGAGTCTCTTGGACTCTGTCCTTTTCAGTTGTACCGGGTTTTTGTTGTTGTTTTGTTTT
>JADBJO010000028.1:496845-504345 GCA_016801955.1 Conus betulinus | reverse complement strand
GGCCGACTCTCTACAGTGGACAGAAGAACAGCGGCAAGTGGCCTATTTTCCAGTTAGCCTACTGTGTCCTGAAAATGTTGCGCTTTCCCGTTTTGCTTAATTAGTGTAAAAATGTCAATGTTCAACTGGTCTCGAGAAAGGGGAAAAAAAAGTCGCATGTGTGTTCAGTGAAGTGACCCTCTAGCAAATTAAGCTTACACTTCAATCTCCCCATTCTCTCTCCCTCTCTCGCTCTCTCTCCACCCCCCTCTCTCTCTCTTTCCAACAGACACATACATAGACACAGGTATACCCAAACACACACATCGCGCGCGCGCGCACGCACACACACACACACACACACACACACACACACACACACACACACACACACACACACACACACACACACACACACACCTCTGTTTCTGTGGACACTTGTAATTCTTAATTGGTCTTCAAACAGGGAACCTATTTGCCAGCAAACGAAATACGAAATCCAGTTCAGAATGAAGTTTGCTTCTTTCTCTCAGTGTGGTATAATAGAATTTATTGCTGTTGATACAAAAAAAATCAATAAAGAGCAACTGATGTGCTTTCGAGAATACAGGCGGATGGGTTAAGCGAACTGAAACCGGTCTACTAAATCAGAGACGAATAGACCCAACGGAATAAGCCAGACGAGAATAGACCAATCGGGAATGGGCCAAAACGAATAGACCATTAAGGATGATACATGGCCAGGCCAGAGAACAAATGAGAGTCATAGCAAAGCAGAGAGTTGACAATCGGACGTTAACGATTCAAACCCGCACATGCATTTGAAATAAAACAATGGGCATTTTAGTGTTTATCTTGTGTCTGATGGTGTCAGGGTAGTTAGGCCATCTCTAGCCACTCTCTTCAAACGGTGACCCCTGTTGTATTGGCTTTCATGGGTACCGGGTATCAAACTGCAATGCAGCCTAAATCCAGACCAGACGCCAGTCCCATTCTTCAGGCTGTTTGGTGACATCATGATCTGATGAGGCTCCAGACCCCCTTGCTGTAGCTCTAATGGCCAGAGCTTTGGCTTGGAAGCTTCCATGCTCTTAATTCACGGCTGCTCCAGACCATAATTTTTGCCCCCCCCCCCCCCCCCCTCTCCCCCTCACCCTACCACCCATTTCCCCTGCCGTGTAGATCATCATTGCTGGAGCTTCTGGGTGGCGAAATGTGTTGCTTCCTCTTGCCATGCTTGCGGCATGCGCCATCTGCGTAATACCTGCTCCTATTTCACTGTGTACTTTCCCTGGGTTAGCGCCGCTTTGCACGGACTCAGGATAAGTTCCATTGCTTATTTCCAGACCGTGGAGACCTTCGGGGTCATCTGATTTCTCCCCTTTTCACCAGGTACTGATTGATGGCAACAGTTCATGGGCAGATCTGAGGATGAAGCTGATCCCGAGATGAACCATACGCCACGTTTTGTTCCAGCTGAGACTCCTTTGGAGTGCGATTTTCAAAATAATCTATTGTCACTGTTGGCCTCGTCACTGTTGGCCAGCTTGTCACTATAGTCACTGCTGGCCAGCTTGTCACTACAGTCACTGTGGGCCAGCTTGTCACTATAGTCACTGTGGGCCCAGCTTGTCACTATAGTCACTGTGGGCCTTGCTGGGCCGCCTCTTGGATTCTCGCGGCATTTTGTCCTTCTTCACACCTGTATTACCATGCCTCTCTTGGCTTTCCCTGTTACCTTTTTCACCACCACTTCATTTCGCTTGACCCCAATCCCTGCCTGTTTGTTAATGGGTGTCCTTGACCTTGGGGTTTTCCTTCCTTCGCCAAGTCCGCTGCCTCCTGAACTGTTCTTCCTCTGCCAGTCTTTTCCTTGGTGGCCGGATTGGTCTGGCAGTGCTGTCTGTTGGTCTGGCAGTGCTGTCTGTTGGTCTGGCAGTCCTGTCTGCCTGTCAGTCCTGTCGAGCGGTGTCAGTAACACCGCTGTCCTACTTTCCTACGTCTCAAGGATGGAGTTCACCGGCAGCTTCTGTCTTTGCTGGGCCACAGTAGAGCGCAACGTCGGTGAAAGCTGATGGAACGTCACGCCATTCTCTGCCTGCAACTGTTGACTTTGGCCTCCACTGATTCCATTGTGCTAGTGCTCATGTTGTATATCGGTCGGTATTCTCTTGGGCAGTCTTACTTGCTTCCTCTCTTGCCGTCCATTAAGTTTTGAGCTGTGTGAACGTAGGCCACTTAATGCGTGCAGACTGTACTTGGCCGCTGTCTGGAACATCCGTCCCAGTGTATCACAGTGCGTGTAACATAGACCACCGCCCCTTTTAGTGTTTACACATGTGTTGGGTAAATATTTTGTCTCCTGATCGACGCCCAACTAAGGGGGGAAGGGAGAGAGAGAGAGAGAGAGAGAGAGAGAGAGAGAGAGAGGGGGGGGGGGCGGGATCAGTGTCGTACCTGTTAGTGTCTGCTCATGTGCTGTAGAAATATCTCGACTCGTAAATGACATATGACGAAGAAAAAAATAAGAGAGAGAGAGAGAGAGAGAGAGACAGGCAGACAGACAGACAGACAGACAGACAGATAGAGAGAGGTATGGGTGTACGATAATGTCCGCAGCTCTTTTTGACAGCCTCAAATACTCCACTGTACTTTTGCTTTAATTGAGCGGTATCACCCGGGGGTCTGTTTGCACTGGGGAAAGCATTAAGAGCGCGATGACAGCACGTCGCTTGGTGTTCGTGCAGAGCGTGTTTGGGGTCTGTCCTCCCTCCGTTGTCTCAACCGCGGTATGCAGGTCAGATGGGGTAGGTCCCCCTACAAGAAGGCCACGTCCGTTTTAAACAAACACAAAATCGTGCTGTCGAGCTGTTTTTTTGCAAGTGTTAATGTTGTTTTGTTTTGTTTTTCTAAGTGTGTGTGTGTGTGTGTGTGTGTGTGTGTGTGTGTGTGTGTGTGTGTGTGTGTGTGTGCGTGCGCGCGCGCGTGTATGTGTGTGTGTGTGTGTGTGTGTGTGTGTGTGTGTGTGTGTGTGTGTGTGTGCATGTGTGTGTGTCACTTACACACACACATACACACACACACACACACACACACACACACACACATTCACTCACATACTAATACACACACATGCAAACACACACACACACACACACACACACACACACACACACACACACACACACACACACACACACACACAGAGAGAGAAGAGAGAGAGAGAGAGAGAGAACGAGACAGAGACAGAGACAGAGACACTAAGAGAAGAGTGCACGTAAGCACGTAGGACGGTTGAGTAATACAGAATGCGGACAGATGTATACATTAGCTATCAATAATCTACAGACAGATCTTCAACACAGAAAAAAGACACAAGCAGGCACTTATGAGTGTTGTTTCAGCTGTGACAAGCATCTTGACACCTGTGATGGATCGGTAATGTCGATCGGTAATGTCGCCACTGTTTACAAACCGGAGGGAAATAGAGGAGAAATGGAAACAAGGGAGGGCAATATGCCTCTCCTGACTCACGTGTGATGTCTAAAACCAAACACCGCAGGACGAAGCATACGAAAGGTGGATGGGATAAATGAGGAGGGACAGTGGTATGCAGATCTTACTTACATTGTCAGAATGTCATCACCTTGGCAACACCGGAGGACTGTCACTTTTTTTTTTTCAGAGACCGGTCTGTTATCTCTCTTCATTTTTGCACAACGATGCATTCATCACGTAAAAGGTCAGAGAGCAGTGCACGTTTGAACCGGAGCCAGGTGATTCGTCATGATACGCCTTGCTCTCCACTCCAGGTATCTTCTTGTGAACAAAAAATGGCTGCCTCTTCCACGTCTCTATGATGACCGACATCAAATCGCTGAAGAATCATCTTCTTTTTTTTTTTTTTATCTATAACGGGGGTAAAAGTTTAGAAAAGAATACAAACAATCTTTAAAAAAAAGAAGGAAAAAGAAACAATCTTCAAAAAACAATTTAAAAAAAAGGGAAAAAAAACAATCTTCAAAAAAAAGTTTAAAAAAGAAGAAAAAAAACTCCAAAAGCCCCTTGCTTGTTCAAGATTGGCCAGATGTATCCAGCTACCATTGTGATGCAAAGCCGACTTCTCTCTCTCTCTCTCTCCTCTCTCTCTCTCTCTCTCTCTCTCTCTCTCTCTCTCTCTCTCTCTCTCTCTCTCTCTCTCTCTCTCTCTCTCTCTCTCTCTCGTCTCTCTCTCTCTCTCTCTCTCTCTCTCTCTCTCTCTCTCTCTCCTCTCTCTCTCTCTCTCTCTCTCTCTCCCCTCCCTGCCTTCCTCCCTTTTTTCTGTATATCTCAGTAAATGCTGTCATTGACACAGACAACTGCCCTGTCTTAATTAAACCTTGACCAGCTCTGCTATGTGCGGCTAATGTGCAACGGGCACCTGCACCAGGGAAAGGCCACTTCTAAATCCTTGCGAAGTATCAATTTGTTCTTCTCTTACCCCCTCCCCCTGCACTCGCTCTTTTGCCAGAGGAGCCACACTGGTCTGTTATTTGCATGTTTTCTTCTTCCATTTGCTTGGTTCCCTTTCCCATCCGTTGAGTCTTTCAATGCCTACGACTGGTTCTTCTGTCACTGTAGGAATGGCTTGGCCGGCTGCAGGGAAAATGATTGTTTCAGCTTCTTGTCTTTTCCGCATGGAGAGGCTCGTCACTTTTTTGTTTTTGTTTGTTTGTTTGTTTTTTAGATTCATCCTTAACGAAGCAGCCAGCCAACGTGTCTATCTGCTTCAGTATTTTGTGTGTGTCTTTAATCTTCCTTGCTGGAAAAGCCTGTGCTGTCATTCATGAAGGATTTTTGAAGTACTAGGTATCTGGATTCAATGGGATTTGACCGAATGCTTCAATCAGATTTTATACAAATAAAATTATCGAAGTGAATGCATTTTTGACAACTTGATAAAAGGGCTGACTACACCATCAGCAAGTGTTGCAGTTTTAACGTCACAAATAAAGATTATCGAATTGAATGCATTTCTAAAATCTTGATAAAAGGGCTAATTGCACCGTTACGAAGTGTGGCAGTTTTGATGTCACCCAGACTCTCAATAATAATAATATAGCTGTGGCTGAAAGTGCCGAATTACCTCATGGTAATCTTAAAAAAAAATCTCCAGACATACTGTTCACATTCTTAAAAAAAAAATCTCCAGACATACTGTTCACATTTGTTTGGAACGATAAGCAAGAAAGAATAAGCCTTCGGCTGCCCTGAAATGGCTATGAGTGTCTCTCATACCAGCTTTTGTTTTCATATGTCTAATTTTATTCAAATAAGTTGAGGAATTATAGATGCATTTAAAAGAAAACAGTGCGTAGAGATTTTAACGCATCTTTGACACACATCTGTAGAGCACAAAATCACACACACACAAAGTGTTTCCTACAGCTCACAGCAATTCAAATGAAAACAGAAGAGAAAGAAGAAAACGTACATGGAAAACAGCTGACCTACTATGCAAATGGTTAACAATTACAAAAGTTTACACTGTCAAACACACATATCATTAGAACTGGCGATGATCTTACATTTGAGTAGTGAGTGTGTGTGTGTGTGTGTGTGTGTGTGTGTGTTGTGTGTGTGTGTGTGTGTGTGTGTGTGTGTGTGTGTGTGTGTGTGTTTTTCTTTTCGTGTACATTAGAAAAGGCAAAAACAAAAAACAAAACAAAACAAAAAACAAACAAAAAAAACATACATCTCACTCTGTAGATAGGATTATCAATAGAGATAATTAGAATTCAACGACTATCAAGTATTAGGACGTAATTGAAGGCTTATGGGGTAACTTTCTCTCTGGAAAAGTTTGGTGTTAACTCTTCTATATTTTGGTAGCCAACTGGAAAAAGGTTAAATGCACACACACAAAAAATGTTTTCCACAGATGTCTGTCTTCCTGAAAAAAATTAAAATTCAGATATAAAATCGAAGAATATAATGCCTGTTTACAATTAAACCAGAAAAAATTCTCTAACAAATGGATAACATACACACCATTATTATCTGACGACTAATCAATCAATAATATACTTTTACAAAATACAGTTATACGTATAATAAACAATATATCGGATTGTGTCAATTCATTTGATTCACCTAACAATCATTATCCTTTGCCCATCTGTTCTCTTATGATCAGCATACACTTAATTTCAGGTGATCATTTTTATTTTCTTCTGAAAAATGGCTACCTTTTTCCCGCATGTAATCAAATATTTCATATTTGTATGTTACACTACATATGGTTGATATAGGTCTTGTTTGCCCATGTACTCTCCACTGTGTTTTACAGCTTGTTTGTCCAACATCCAAAACCTGATTTAAAACATGTTACTGAAAACATTTGAGGTCACGTACAAACCCAATCCAATCTATCTCTCTCTTCCCCCTCCATCCGTCTCTCTCTCTCTCTCTCTCTCTCTCTCTCTTACTATTTTTTGCTAGCTTTATGTTTGATTCACTTATTATGATTATGATTTCTTTTATGTATTTGTTATTGTCATTTTGTTTAAAGCAATTAAAAGGTTAAAAAAAAAAATGTAAAAAAAAAAAAAAAAAAAAAAAAATGTCATTGTCAGTGCGACAATCACCACTCCCATGACGGGCAAATGCCATCGAACTGTAAGTGGTTTTCTACTGGCTGGGAACTTCTTTAAAGATCCTATATTGTTTTTTTTTTTTCATACCATACTCAGTGCTGAAAACTGAGGTGTTGGTCAGCACCGTGTGCGTTGAGGTAGTTCCCCATGTTGGTCACTTTTGCTTCAGACCCAGATATTGCATTCCTGGGTGGAAAGTGTGCACCACGTGTTACACACAGCCACAATTGATTTTTAAAAATTTTTTATAGAAGCATGTAAACACGGGGTTATGAGGTCACGAGCACGCAGAAAAAACACGCACATGTGGACGTGCGCGCGCACCAACACACGCAACCCTACAAAACATTGGAGAGAGAGTTTCAGTTTCAATTTCAAGGAGGCGTCACTGCGTGCGGACTAGTCCATATACGCTACACCACACCACATCGCTAAGTTTTGAGACCACACTACGCATGATTTGAAGCAGATTTGTTAAACGAATTAACAACAAAGATGAGACAATTGAAGAAGAGGGGCTCTCGTGGCTACGATTAGCCCAACGTGGCTAGGATGTCTGACCTACGCATTAGCCCAACGCGCTGGTCAGACCTTGAGTGGCTACCTAGGAGAGAGAGAGAGACAGAAACACAGAGAGAGGGGGGGGCAGACAGAGAGAGAGAGAGAGAGAGGAGAGAGAGAGAGAGAGAGAGAGAGAGAGAGAGAGAGAGAGAGAGAGAGAAGTCGGGAAGGGACGAACCGACGAATTTAATTTAATCTAAGAGAGAGAGAGAGAGAGAGAGAGAGAGAGAGAGGAGAGAAGTCGAGAAGGACGAGAGAGAGAGAGAGAGAGAAAGGGACTAACCGACGAATTTAATCTAAGAGAGAGAGAGAGAGAGAGAGAGAG